>PVIR01016443.1:0-36643 GCA_004026965.1 Petromus typicus | reverse complement strand
AGAAAGTGGTGCACTGGGAGACGGAGAGCAGGCATTTTAGGGTCAGGTGAGTCAAGTCTAAATCAGCTGCTTACCCAGAAGGAATATTAGTTAGGGATCCTTAGTCTGAAAGCAATGGAAATCAACTAACTTAAAGGAAAAAAATGGTGAGGCTGCATTGGGGGCAATTGGGGTCAGGAAGTGGTTGGCTCCCTGAACTGGGAAGTGCAGCCACAGCTGTATCCAGGAGCTCAAGAGTGTTGTGAAGACTTGCTTCTGCCTTAGTCTCTTGCTAGTGACCCTTAACTCCTCCATCCTCTGTTATTCCCTTTTCAAACCCAGTGGAAAGAAACCTGTCTGAATATCTTGAACTAAAATCTCAAGAGTTGAACTTCATTAACTTGATGGGATCAGGATCACACTTTCACATTTTAATCCATCTTGGTGACTAGGGATGGAGCATGCAGACTGGCCACTGGAGTGTTTTCTCAAAGGGCAAAGGAGTTTTGCTACCACAGGAAAGGGTATGGTACCAACAGAAATGGCTCACATCCACCACAATGTGATCTGAGTAATGTCAAGATGTCTGTGAGCCCAGGTTCTTCATAAGTGGTTCTGAAGACTTATAAATAATAAATGCAAAACATCTGTCAGAAAACAGGCCTTTGCTAATTAGCAGCCATTCTTACTGTTAGGTGCAGAGAGGCAGCTGGTGGGAGGGAGAGTTTTGCCCCATGGGAAGTGGTGTGGGTATGTGCACCTGTGCGCAAGTTTGCACGGGCACCGTGCACTCCTGTGTCAGTTCTCAGGGAGACATAGGTTAAAAAGACTTGTTTCCTACCATCTCGCCTTTCTCTTTTCTGTCTGCCTTTGCCCCTGATATTTATTTGTATTTCCGTCTTTCTTCTTTCCATTTCTCCTTTCCTTCATATTTTCACTAGCTATATGCATAAACATATATATATATACATTATTAAGATAAAGCACTTTAGTATTTGTGACTTGAGTTGAATTATATATGCATTTTTTACATCTTGAAGTAAAAATGATTTGAGCTATACACATAAATACATTCCACAGAATAATAGAAATAGCTGCAGAAATTGGAGTGGAAGGCACAAATAAGAGAAAATCAAATTAAAAGACAAACGTACATTTATACATCTTAGATGATTGGTAGGGGCGAACTCTTCACTGAAACTAAAGTTCTGTTTCTTACTATTATTAATTCATGATACAAGTCAGTTGAACATTCTCTATATTCTCTAAAATGAGTGAAGCAATAAAGTTCCATGCTGTGCCATGGCTGTTTATGTGTGACCCTTGATCTTGTCTGTGGGGCAGTGGTTCTTGACTGTAAAAAGGTTGTACCATTGTTTATTGGGCCCACAGAGTGTTTTAAAGACAAGTCGGGGTGGAGAGGCCACCAGGTAGGAGAAGGGAAATAGCAAGATTTTCCTGTGAGGTCCATAGACTTGAAAGAGCATAGAGATTAGCACAATGGAGATACTTAATGGAGCCAAAGTGTAAACAACGATGAAATAGAAAATCTGTCTAATTAAAAACTGACTCCTTGGAGAGTGAGGCGTGTGGGATTCCTTTTGTATTAGAGCTGGGTGGTATTTTCTGGTCCATATTTGTTGAGAATATCATTGTTTCTGGGAAAGGTGGGTACAAATTAAGGCAGAATGTGATAGCTAGCTGGACAACTATGTATAAACCTACTTATTGCATCTTCATTGTTGTCTACACACATGCCTATCTGTCCTTTTTTGTTGTGGTTGTTTGAAAGAGCTCCAGCAGTACTGGAAAGAGGGCAAAGGGAGGGAACATTAAGGTACAGAGGAGGAATTCTCTCTTGCTCCAGGCAGGAAGTGGAAAGGATTTCCTAGTTGGGAAAGCTGTTGAATTGGCAATGTGGCACTGGCACATGATCCCCAGACAAATCAGGGGGATGTGCACAGCCTGGGCGGGAAGGTTGGGTATTATAGAGTCATAAAGTTATACGGCTGCATACTAACACGGTGCCAGAGCTGAGGAGCACATGAGGGTGTAGGCTTTTTATCTACTCTAATGTCATCATGGGGGAATGAAAGAAGCCTGGAACCATCTCAAAACTCATCCCACCCGTTGAGCTCTGGCTGAGTGTGGGGAACTTCTGTGGGCTTTATCCTCCTCCTCTGTAAACAGTGCTCTAATCTTTGCCTTATATCCTTCCTGGGCTGTTGTGGTAATTCTCTCATTCGGAAAGAATTCACTGAGCTCCGACCACACATCCAGCATTGGGTTGGACATTTTGGGGAGTAGGTAACAAGGTTAATTCTGAGCCTTTATCCTTAAAGAACTAACAGATGTGAAGGCAGTTTAAAGAGCCATTAGCGGAGTTTGGAGAAGAGTGAGGCAGACTGAGGTAGGTACCTGCTCAGCTAGGCCTGGGGCTCAGTTCCACTCTGCCCTTCATGGACCAAGGCATGGCTCCTCCTCTTGGGCCACACCTAGAAAACAAGTGAGGGGGAACCATTTCTCTAGGAGATCTTGTCCAGGTCTGGCCAACATGAATATCTTGATCACTTAAGTTTTTTGCTTCTGAGGTCCAAAGTAGGGATAAAAGTGAATTTCCGGAAGGGCTAGACTTTCGGGTCTGGCAGTGAGGTCATGTCCTCATAGCTCCACACCAACAGGTCTTCAAAGTGCTGTGACCTGCTAAGTTCAATTGGTCTGGCAACATGGTTTTGACCATGTATTGAGATGGGCAAGGTCTTGGGGCCTGATAGGTGAGGGGTGGGAGCCAGGCTTGTGGACTCTGCTTTTGGAGGGATGGGCTGGTTACGTCCCAGCTGGAGTCTGGGAAGGGTAACCTAGTGCTTGCCTCTGCCGTCTAGCAGGCACTACTTTCCCTTTCTTCCTCCTTAAGAGTCTCATCTAGCAGCTGGAGCCTGGCCGAGCCTGGCCGCGCCAAATGTTTTTGTTTATTCTTGGCTGTGTTCTGGGCACCGTCACTCAGCAGCCACAGCAGGCTTGGGTTTCGGGAGCATTCCTCTTCCTCCGCAGGTCTTCTCCAGAAGCTGTCTGAGCAGACTGTTGAGGCCGTTGGCTGAGCTGGGATCCGCACTCGCACTGGCCTGCAAGCCAGAAGCACATTCTGTATTGTCTGCAGCAGCCTCTGTGGTGTGCCGGAGACAGGCTTCCCTGGGCGTCTGCACTTTAAGACAGTGTAAGGAAAAACAAGTGCCCACAGGTCTCACCACATCCCCTATGAAACAGCTGTAGCCTCTCTGTTTGTGGGAAGACGGCAGAGGGAGGTTGGACTAATTGGTTTTCTCCCAGGAGTCTGATTTGGTGGAAGGGTGAGGAGTGTGGGAAGGAGAAGGGGACAGCCAGGAAGCACTGTCACCCAGGAGCTCTGGTGGGGGAATGGCTGTCCAGAGGCGCAGCGGGTTCCCCTACTCCCCCACGCTCAGTGGAGGGAAAGGGGTCACCTTGCAGAGGACTCGGTTCAGCTCCCCAGTGACTTTGCAAAGCTCCAATATGAGCGGCAGCCATTCCCTTCAAGTCACCACTCTTGTGACTTGCTAGATGGACACCAGACTTTGACCTGGAGTTTTTTTGAAGCCCTTAGGATTGTAAGCAGAACTTTAACATGTGTGCCCTTTGACATTTTAAAAGTGCCTTCTGTTTAAAATATTTTTTTAATTGAAATTTTTATTGGTACATGTATGAATACACATCATCATTGCATTCAACATTGAGAGTTTGTACCAGAATATGACACGACTTGATTCTCATTTTTCTCCTTCCCCCACCCACCCTGCTAACTCCCCACCCCTTATATACCTAGGCTTTGTTTCCTTTTTTTTTTTTTTTTAATCATCACATTTTTTTTCCCCTTGTGGCAAATACACATGACATAAGGTTTGTTAGTGTGATCATTTTGAAATGTACTCTTCAGTACCATTAAGGATGTTCACATTGTTTGTGTTCATTATCCATTGCCAGAACTTTCCTATCTTCCCAGTCTTCCATATCCACAAATAAGAATTCTCCAGTCTCTCCTCTCAGACCCTGGCAATCATCATTTTACTTTCTGATTCTATGAATTTGAGTTCTCTAGGTACCACAGATAAATGGGATTGCATAGTATTGGCCTTTTGTGACTTATTTTACTTAACAATTTAGCATGTTTCAGAATTCCCTTTTTAAAGGCCAAAGAGTATCCCACTGTGTGTGTATATCACATTTTGCTTACCTGTTCATCTGCAGATGGACATTTGGAATGTCCCCACCTTTGGCTGTTGTGAATATTGCTGAAGTGAACACACAGACAAACTGTTTGACTTTGCACTTTTAATTCTTCTAAGTATGTCCTTAAGAATTGGAATTTCTAGGTTGTTTGATAATTCAGTTTCAATTTTTTGAGGAGCCACTGGACTGTTTTCTGTAGCTGTGGATTACTTTGTATCTCTCCAGCCTGGGTAAAGGTTCAGTGCCTCTGCGCCCAGCCAGCCCTTTGTAACCCCATAGCCCTCAGAGGAGGCACAGCAAGCATGTGTCACTGTGCTTTCCTGAGCCCTGACCATCCCCAAAGAGAAGGAAGCCAGGTCAGCTCCATCCATTGTCAAATGACAGGAAGTAAAATATAAATACCCCTGGAAAGTACCAATTCCTATCAGTAGTTGGACCACACTTACCAGGAAGGATTTAGTCACTGTTAGAAAAGCCAAAGAACTGGGATGTGGATCTTTGTTCTTTTAAAAATCAGCATTGAAGAAGAGTCGCTAGCTCTTTAAGGTAGGCTTTGTTAGTTTCACATACCAGGCACCAGTGTTTGCGTATGTCTTCAAGACCTAGTATTTGTGGGGCATCTCCTGTGTTCCAGGCATGATGTAGGTATTTTACTGTTCATTTATTCACTAGTTTTCTTTAACATCTGGAAGGCATATGTCCTGTCAATCAACAAATTAGGAAATATGTCTAAAGATATTAGGGTTTGAACATGCCTTGAAAAGTTCTTGTGCTAAAACCCAGGATCTAGAGCAACAGTGTTGGGAGGTGAGGCCCAGTGTCACAAGGGTTCTAGCATCACAGGTGGTTGAATTTTGCTGTTATAGAAGTGGGTCAGTGACTTCAAAGATGGTTTGTCATCAGCCCCCTTTTGCTCTCCTGTTCTTGCCCCTTCACCTTCTGCATAGGATGATGCTTTCCTCTTGATAGTGGACTTCCAAGGCTCCAGGACCATGAGGGGCACATTTTTATTGCTTCTAAATTGCTTTCTCTTTGGTATTCTGCATAGCAATACAGAACAGACTAACACAACAACCCATTCCTTCTCCATGAAAGGTAATAGAATGTGACCAAAATTCAAGTGAGCATTGACTACTTCAGTGAGAATTTCTAAAAATGTGGCAGTAGGGAAAAATGATTTCCATGAAGATATGGAGTCTGAGTACTGGGCTCTGATCTGAGGCTCTTGCTTTGTTGCTTAATGAATTTTCACTGATGATCTTGCTTCTGTAGTAAACCAAGATTATTATAATGAGCCATTTCCTAGTCTGGGTTTTCTGCCCATCAATTTAAGAATGTAAGAAGTGTGATTATTCTTATTCTTTTCTGAGTCATGAAGAGGATGGGGAGTTTCTCTTTCCAGGTTAGGTCTAGATAGTAGTCCTCATCTTTCTTAGAGGGTTGCTGATATATAAAATGAGCTGATGGTGCTTGGCACACAGTAGGGCTCATCGTGTTTCGTCTGATTTCTGAACTTATGTGTTCCCATGTAGTGCACATATTGAGTGAGTGTTCTCATATTATCTTTTCTCATCTAGTTCTGACCTTTGCTCCCTTCTTTAACAGTGTCCCCCAGGGCACCTAGAATCTGACTTCCTAAGCATCCCACCCTCTCCCTGCTCACAGCCATCAAAAGGAATCTCCCACGCCTTCAACCCTGGGGTCACCTTGACCACATCTTGTCTTGATTTGTCCCTCTCAGAATGGGCTGGCAATTTTCTTTCTAAAATCTGACCTTCTTGAGCCATTGACACAGCCAGGCCTTCCATGGAGCTTGGCTCTTGACTGCTTCTCATGCTGGTTTCTTCAGCAGTCTTCTTCCTAGCAGGCATTTCCACCTGTGGCCTCACCCCACCTGGTACATTCTATACCCTACAGCTAGGCTAATTTTCTCAGAATGCTATTTTGGTTTTGTCACTTGTCCATTCAGGAATCGGCAGGAGCTCCCATTTGCCTCCCACCTTTAATCTAAACTCCTCAGCGTGTGTTTCAAGACCTTTGGAAACTCTCGTCTAACTACCCTCATCTTCTGCAACCTCCTGGCTTTGCCTCTTAATTCTGGCCTGACACTGCCAGCACAAGTTGTTGGCTTGGGGGCACAGCTCTGCCTTTGCCCCTTTTGGGTCATGTCTTTCCTGATGAAGACATACTAAACATGTGTGAGCAGGGAATCACCAGGTTTGGTTTGACATTTATTCCTCCTTTTGTCATGCTAGTCAGAATAGATGTTCAATAATATTTGTTAGATGAATGAATGCTAAAGACACAGCTCTTTGAACACCAATACTTGAGTTCATCAGCACATGTGTAAAAGACTCCCAGTGTTTAGAACACAGAATGAATATACTTCTGGTCAGGCACTCACAGTTTACCCTCTTTCCTTGATCATAGTATGGATTGATTGTAACAGGCCATATTCACAGAAAAAAGAGTTTGGGAGGATAAAAGAAACTACCACTTTCATTGTCCACAGTGAATGCTGAAATTTAATTTCAGAAACTTTGAAATGTGAAAATGCATGCATCAAACAATAGAAAATATGAAGTGTTGTCATATGGGACTTTCTGTGCCATAGAAGTGAAAGTACCCTTTATATTGTACCTACGGGAGGGGTCCCAGTTTCCCAGGAAAGTAGTTATCAGCTGGCTTTGAAGACTTCTCCTTCTCTGGTCCCTCAAAAGATCCTGGCCTGAAAGATGGACTCAGTCTATTTCAGTGAGGCTTTGCCTCCTGAGAAATGTAATTAGCCCAAGTCAAATCTTGAAACATATTTAAGATTCAGTTGTAGGAATGGTTAACACAATTGGGGAGCACACCGTGAGCACCCAGTAAATAGATTTAGGTAGTGAATATTTGCTAAAAAATTGCCATATATATCCTTCTGTGGCCTTCAAATGTGTTTTTAGTTTTGTATATTAGGATACGAGTCCCTTCTTCTTGTTTTGGTACCAGTTTAGCATAGTGTTTCCATGCTTGGCCTATGAACTTGTCTGCTGGTTTGACTCATACTTCAGCAATTAATTACTCACTTCGAATCCTTGGGTAAATCACTCTTTATCTCTGCATCTTCGTTTCCTCATTGCAAAATGGAACGATGACCAACTCTTTCTTAGAGGGTTGCTGATATATAAAATGAGCTGATGGCGCCTGGCACACAGTAGGGCTCATCGTGTGAGTTTTGCATCATCATTATTTCCACTCTACTTGGCTTATACAGGTCCTTAGATAACTGAGGGTTTCACATAATGAAGCCCGGGCTCAGTAAGCAATAGCTGACTAGATAAGTGTATTTTAGCAGTTCTAGAGAGCATCTCCACATCTTCAGTCAAATTCGGACTGGAGGTGTTTGTAGGGGAATTGGGTTAATTTTTCTTGATCTTCCCGCCCACCCACTCCTTTGAGGGTTCCATCCCCGACACTACCCTCTGGGGGTCCTGACCCTGCAGAGACCTAACTGGTATAGTGCAGTACTCTGTGCTGTGGTCTGGTCTTGAGTTTTCTCTCTTCCTCAGCCTTCTTTTGTTTTAAGTGCCAGGAACATCTGCTTGCAGGGTTTCCAGCACTCCTGGGCTCCCATAGCAATGGGGTCTCACTAACGTATGGGTCCCTCTGTTTCTACATTGAAAGACGATTTACCTAACAGATGGGCTCTTTTGAATATTTATGTCTGGACACATCTGTTCCGGACTTGAAAGTTTAATAAAGCTTTTCATTTTCTGAAGCGCTGGTGAAGCCTGTCTGTGGTGAGCTGACAGCCCCCTGGGGTCAGTTCCTCTGCAGTGACTCTGGGGCATGGGAGTTCAGCTTGGGTCAACCTGTTTGGCAGGCAGCCATAGCCCTCAAGCCCTCCTCCTTCCCTTCGGCAAAGCAGACAATGGACAAGGGGCCAGAGGCTGGTATGAGGGGTGCTAGCTCAGTGGACCAGCTGAATATATTTGCAGAGAAGAAAGTAACAATAACTGTTTACGAAGTGGGAAATATTTCCTTGTGCTCTGTTTTTCCTTGGGAGGGTGAGGATCCTGGCTTAAATGAAGGATAGAGGAATTTGGTCTTGTGGAGGTCTAATGAGAGCATTTTGAAAACAATACTGTTAGAGCAGAGATGTTCAGAGGAATTTGTCTTAAGCATGTTTGGCTTCGTTGAGGTTTAGATGTAGTGGTGAAACCTTTGAGAGCTGGGGCCTCAGGGAAGATATTTGGGACATAGGAGTATTGACCTTGGAAAGAATTAATGCTATTCTTTCCAACTGAGTTCTCATCATTGAGATGCCATTTCCCGTGAGGTCTTCACCAGGGCTCAACTGATGGTGCCATCGCCCTTTAACTTTCAACCTTCAAAGCTGTGAGGTAACACAGCCTCTTTATAAAGTACATAGGCTTGGGTATTTTGTTACAGAAAATGGGTTAACTCAAGTTTCTTAGTTTTTCCATTCATCCCCTCCTTGTTTGACCTTAGGGATACTATACTCTCTGCTTCCTCTTTTGGGGGCTCTGTCTTAGTCTGCAAGTTCCCAAGAAAGAATAACAGTACCTGGAACAACAATGGCGTGCACTGCAAACACGCATTGAGTCATGTATGTCAAGCACTGTTTTTATGGAGAGGAAGACATGGGATTAAACCCAGGATCTTTGTATTGAGCTCTATCACGGCCTTTATTATTATCACTGTCATTATTTAACTTTGAGCCTGAATGTCATTAAGTCATTAAATTGCTCAGGCTGAGCTCAAACTTTCAGTGCTCTTGCCTCGACCTCCCAGAGTGCTGGGATTACAACTGTTTTCTACCATGCCTGATTTATGCTAAGATTTTTGTCTTTATTATAATGTTCAAAAATCCCTACAGCATTGAGTTAAGAACATTCTTATTTCCATTTTCTAGATGAGGAAACTTCCGTGAAGAGTTTAATTGATTTGCCCAAGGCCACACAATTATTAAGTGGAACAGCTAGGATTTGAATAGAGGCCATTTTACCCCTAGAATCTAAATTCTTAATGCTGTATTACTTGCTGGTTGGAATCTGTCATCTAGCATTTTTCAAACCGTGTTTTTGGAACCTATCATGCAATGATTAAATAACTCCAAATGCTATTTCTCTTGGGGTCAATTTAAAATATCCATCAATTTCTTACAGGCTCTGAGGATTCTCATAATAAAAAACTCAATGTTTTCCAAATTTTAACCACAAAATTTCCTTTTCCTTAATACTTCTTAACAAATATCTCATAAATCTAATCTAGTGCAAGACACTTTGGGAAACATTATGGAAATAAGTGTTGTCTGAAAGTGTTACTTCTCCTAGGGATACTTGCAGTTAAAAAGTTCAATGCTCTTAAGTTTTAGAAATAGCACTCTGACTCATTGGATTAGGTAGAAATCATGGATTCTGGAACCAATGAAATTCCAGGTATCATTAAATAGACCTCAAATAAGGGAGGAAGTATAAAAACACTGGATTACTGTCTATGTAAAATATATTAAAAATCAAACTCAGATAATTTGTAAAATGAATTCAAAGAACTCCTGTTTATCTTTTGTCCTGAGGCCCCACTTATGTTTTGCCAATGCCCAGCTACACCCTCTGTAGCAATGGATTCCCTCTCGGGTCATATGCAGCACTCAGCACTCAGCTGGTATATCGCCCCTTCAGTACGGAACTGTTCTTCTGGTTTTCTTTGACTTTCATGGCTTTGAAAGGACTGTTATTTTGTAGAATGCCCCTCAATTTGTGGTGGCCCAATAGTTTCCTCTTTAGTAAATGCAGATTATTTATTTTGTGGCAGAATATCACAAATGCTGTGTTGTTTTCAATGAAATCTCTTGGGTGGCATGCATGCGATATCTATTTGTCATGTTACTCATGGTATGAACTTTGATCCTTGATTAAGATGGTATCTGGAGATTTTTTCCACTTTAGATACACCCCCTGAACCTTGGTATTTAATAAGTATTCTGTGGGACAGGACCTTGATGCTGTGCACGATCCATTCCATCACTCCTCTTTTAGCCACTAGTTGTGGCATCTCTTCACATTTCTGGCCTGATTTAAGTGTTACTAAGATACTTGGCAAAATTCAAATTTCTAGTGCCATGACTATTTCTTCAGGTAGTAATCATCTTTCTACCACAAGGAAAAGCATTTTCATTTCTCTTTCATTTATTCATTTAGAATTTATATCTCTGTGTAGATTTATGAATTCTTATTTATTCAATGGTTATATCTTTTACTATCCTAATTTATATTGATACTCTATTTTTAATTTTAGATTTGGCTGGGGAGTCCATCAAAACTGGCTTAGGTATCACTTTTCAAAATTAAATTTTAATTTTTAATGGACACATATTAAGTGTACATAGTGGATACCATGACATTTCAGGTATACAGTGTGTGACCTCTGTACCAGGGTACTCAGCAATTCCATTATAGCCATTTTTCTTTGTGTTGGAAACACTAAAAAACCTCTACCTTTCTGCTATGCCTACATTATTTTTCAAGAACTTATAAATTGTGACTGTTCACCATGTACTAGAAATGTCTACTTTCCCTGCCTTAGACCTAGAATCAATCTTCTTCCAAAAGGCCTGGTTCCTTTTAGTGAAGAATTCTGTTTGGAAGCTAAGATTTGGCTGATAGGTGTGATGTGACTGCTCTCAGGTCCTCTCAAGGGGCAGAGCTTAGAACATGCACATCCTATAATATATATATACATTTAAATTCATATAGATTTCATGTAGTATAATCTATTTTTATACACTGAAGACCTTGAGTTTGATGTTGGTATTGAATTGATATTGGTATTTCTAAGTCCCACCCAGTACCATGAGTTAACTTCTAGATTCTCTTTTTCTACTTTATACTTTTCTTTGTGATTGCATAAAACTTAGCTTCTCTTGCCTTGATCACCCTCTGTACAGTAATCTTCAGCACCCTGAATCCTGTCCCCTTGGTGATAGTGCTCTGGACATCCGCATGAGTTTTCCTCCCCCAGACTCCTGTCACACTTAGGCCTGCCTTATGGTGTTTTTAAGAAGGAAAGGGGAAAAAAAAAGTAAACACAGAAGGGAGGCAGGGAGAAGGAAGAGAATCAAATTGTTTTTTTAAGAGGGGAGAGAAAAGGAGGATAGGAGAGCAATACAAATTTTGCAACTTGGTTTTTATATACAAAATGAATTTGAGTCATGTATACTCAAATTGATGTGCATTGAGGACATACTCATAAGTGAAATTAATAAGTCACAGATGTGTCAATATCATATCTTTTCTCTAGTATGGAAAACCTGAAGTTGCAAGTGAATGCCAAAATGTATAATATGTAATGTGAAATTAGAAGAAAATATACAAAAGGAAAAAGGGAAAGGGCCAGTAGAGGAAAGTAAAGAAGATTTGATAATAAAAAGGGAAACAAAGCTCATGTATATACAAAATGAAAGTGTTGCCATTTATAATAAACTCAGTATCATTTTGTATGCTGAGAACTATGCATAACTAAAACCAATAGGTAAAAATTACACAGTAGAATATTTTATCTCAGCATAAAAACTAAGAGATGTGATTGAAAAACAGTAGTAGATGTGTGGATTTAAAAACTGGTTATACTAAAAGATACATGACCACTTCTCTTTGCTTCGAACACACCTGTCATTCTTGCAGTTTTCTGAAGCAGTTCTGAAAGTCCTCTTTGGTGAGTTGTCCTATCGTGGCTGCATGAATATAAGCAATTGGTTTAAAAATGCTGACTTTTCATGGGCATTTTATGGCATGTGGCTGTGGCATGCACCATATATATTTATATATATATATATATATCTATATTTATATATCTCTATCTGTCTATCTATATCTTGTCACACTTTGGAAAGTACAGTCAGGTAAGAGGCCTTCCAGAACTGTTTCAGAAACATCAAGAGCAATAGTGTAACTGTGTTGAAAGTGAGGGGGGTATTCTGAGGAGGATAAACGACAATGTGTCTTTTATTGCAATACATTTTTCAAAAATCAAAACACTCACCTTATATTCTGATCACCCCTTCTATTCTCCAGTGCTGTTCAGTGGTAAAATGTTTTTGGTAAGAAGAGTGAGTTCCTGAGCAACAGTATCATTTCTGACACAGAACCAGCCATGAGAGAGATGGGAGACGGACACGCTGCATGGGGAGAAGTGCGTTGAATGTCCAGAGTTTTCTGCTGACTTGGTGAGAGTGATAAAGCCAGATGTCAGGATTTGGTCACACTTCTCAGGGAGTGGTGACACCAAGATACCCTGCAGGTGACTGAGGAAGCCAGCAGGGCTCCAGAGGATGGTAGGCATTGAGGGGGTGCCCAGAGCCATCTGAGGACACAGCGCTGGAGCTGTGCCACCCAGGGCCGCCCATGTGCAGGCGCTGTCTGCTCGTCTGCATGACAAATTTGCATCTTGAGATAAAACATAGCGCCAGACGGAGACAGCCTTTAGTTCCAGTGCCAGAATCCAATGCTGGCTTCAAAGGAAGAACTAAAAATGTTCTTCTTGGAGCAGGTTCTGGCCCTCGAGTTCTTTTATTGTTCCCAAATGGACCACATACTGGGGAGCCTTTGTGAAGAACTGACAACAGTAACCCGTCAAACCCAGGATGCAAAGTCCTGACTCTCTCTCTTCTCAGGAGCAAACTGGTACATCAGATGTATCCGCATGGTGCCTCTTCACTTTTACAGTGCCTGCCTAACCCATCTACCCGGAACTTTACCCAAAAGAAATTGGAGATTGAACATCTTTTCAAACGTGAAACAAACTTAAGTCTATAAATTGCCAGGAAATATGCCTTCAGCTAGCTGCCCGGGGGCTGAGACAGTTTAACAAATATTCAGTAAGAGCCTCTTTCTTTGTGCCAGTAGTTGTGCTAGCTCTGAGTTACAGAAGACCAAGCAAGGGGACTGTGGCTCTATTTCACACGTGAGAGCCCTGAGGCAGAATGACAAGCAATCGAAAATGACAGTGTCAGGCTCACTTCCCTTCCTATGTGTGGAGTGTTGGACCTGTGGCGGGAGGGGAACGGGCCTGCTCATCTTCTCTAAGTAAAAGTCAATGGCAGTTTTCATGACTGTGTCGATTTCCCAGTGAAGTTGCTGTAAGTCGGAACCATTTTGGACTAGCAAATCCTGACAGCACTTGCATCTGGGCACTTGGTTAATACCGGCACAAAGCTGCTCTCTGTGCGTGAACATTTCAGTGTTTTTGTGCATATATGTTTTTCAGCATGATGCGTTCGTGCTTCTGGTGCCCCTTTTATACATGGACGTCCACTTTGGTCAGTGCTCTTCCCAAAGGACAAGCTGCTTGTGGAATCGCAGTGATTGTTTACTCTGTGAATTGCAGTGCTAAGCCTGTGCTCACAGTCTCTATCTCAGCAACAGCAGAAGGAAAAAGAGGAATTTCCAGCGAGAGCAACTCAGGGTGGTTCTCACGGTCCATCCAGAGCCGTCCAGCTAGAAAGTCAACTTAGACTTGTCCCACTCTGAAGGCACAATGCAATCCTGGGGCATAGTCCGCTAGAGGGTACTGCCCCCAAAGCTGGATGGGCAACCATTAGGTGGCAGTTACCACAGGAAGCAACAGGCCACAACGAGGCCGAAGGAGTAGGTTATGTAAGAGTTAAAAAAAATCCTACCGGGGAGACTTGTATGTCTTTTCCGAAGGCCAGAGTTCAGATTTATGATACCGTAATATTCATGAGTTGCTGCAATGGGCAGGATCACAGTACCATAGAGGAAAGTTTCCTGTGATAGAATCTAACCCAAGGTGAGGGCTCCTCTGAACTGAGGTTTGGACATGGCAGATGTGATCAGAGAACCACACAACTCCCTCTTGACGCTGTGCATTCTTATCTTAAATGGGCAGTTAGTGATTTGGATGTAGCAGTTACCTGTTTTCATCCATCGTGTCTCAGTCCACTTATTATATCTATTATCTGTGATTTACATAAACTACTATTGTAGCCTGAAGAAATGTACCTCTGCCAAATCATCAAAAGCCCATGTGTTGATAGGTTGGTGCTCAGCCCAGGGTGCTATTGGGAAGTAGCGGAACTTTTAGGGGGTGGGGCCAAGTGGGAGGAAGTTACATCATTGGCGTGTATCCTTGAAACAGATATTGAGACTCTGGTCCCTTCCCGTTTCTTTTGTTCCTGGGCCTGGGGTGAACAGGCCTCCATTGCCATGCATTGTACTGTGCTGTGCAAGCCCAAAGCCACAGGCCCAAGAAACCATGGACTGACACTTAATGAACTAAAATAAATCTATCCTCCTTCAAAGCTGATCATCTCAGGTGTTTTCTCATTGAGACTGAAACCTGAGTGACACACCTGGTAAGTGGCTTTGGATCAAGTTAGAGGAGAAAAATTCAGGTAAGAAGAGAGAAATCATGGGATAAAGACACGTCTGATTAAGTATCAAAATGAGTAGGATAGCGTTCTGCAGGGACCAAGGAAGGAAAGGATTTTGAGGATGTGTGGTGGTATCTTGCCACTAGGATTGCCATGCCGGACTCCTGTGGCATCTGCCAGGAGTCCAATTAGTTTCAGTCACAATACAGGCAGAGCTGAAAAACTGAACGAAAGGTCCGTTCACTGTAGAGATAGGCTCTGAGTTTCTTTAGCTCTGTGTTTGGATATAAGATGTCTCTTTTTAATCTTGGAGCCAAGTGTGATGATCCCACACGATTAAGAGAAGATGAAACAAGCAAGAATTCATTTATGAAATTCATTTGTTGTTTTTTCATGTCCCAGTTTGACCATTAAAATGTAAGGAGAGTTTGTACCTTCGGAGCCAGAGGGCCCAGCCACCAAGCCAGCTTTCTAGTAGCAGATTCCACTGGCTTTTATGACCTTGAGGGCTGCAAGGTGAACAGTAGGGAACCCAGACACGAAGGGACCTTGAATGTGAAGTGCAGACATAAGTGACATAATTAGGAGGCTTTATGAGCAATGCAAAGAGAAGTCATTAGGGTTGCTGTTTAACAAAGAGAAACTTCCTGCTCCTACCCCATTATTAAAGAGCTGCTTTTCAACTGCATTGCATTTCTTTGATCCCAGAAGGGCCCTGATGTTTTGCTCATATCCTGTCATGATATTTAACGATGCCTGTTATGTGCACCAGGACTGTGGCCCAGCTTCGCATCGTTTGGGGAAAGGCATTGTAACATGACAGGTTTTTGATGTGGTTCTTCACGCGGTAAGGTTAGTGAAGCAGTTATACAGACGCCAGTGAGAACCCTGATGCTGCTTGGCAGTGAAACTTGGTTGAAAAGAAGAATCAAGAGACCAAACCGTGGCCAAGTTCTTTGGCAGAAACATCGTTGACTTTGGGATCCTCACTGCCAGCTGGGACACTGCTGGGGAGAAGAAAGAATTTGGTCTTGGATGGGCTTTTGCAAGGCTGGAGAATGTTTTAGAAGAATGGATCTTCTTCCATCCTGTGTTCTCCTGTGATCGCACACAGGAACGGCTGCTAAAAGCAAGATTAATAGGCCCTTAGGGAGAATCCAGCGCATATGAGCTATGTGAACCTTACAGCATTCCTGATAGGTAGTATTCCCGCCTGCCCAAATGCCTCTGAGTACAAGCAGCTTACCACCAAGGGGTAGCACAGCTCCTGAGGTTATTAAATTGTTTCTTGTAACTTCTAACTTAGGCCGGAGGTCTGCTCTTGGCAGCTACACAGGACCAGACTTTCCTTTGTCAGAATACTTAAAAAACTTGAAGAAACTTGCCAGGTGTCCCCGATGTTCTCGTTTCCAGGCTTAGCACCCTATTTCTGCTACTGTCCTTCTGCTACCCTGGTTTCTACACCCTTGTTATCTGCTGGTCTTTCTTTGAATGTGCTGACAGGACAGCTTTACGGTCCTACTCTGTGTGCTGATTAGGTTTGCCTGTGCTGATTAGGTTTCCCTTGCTGGGTCAGTGTGAGGCCCGGGGCCTCTGAAATGGGTCAGTAATCACAGCGTATGAAGATAATTATCCAGGTTTCCTGTGAAATTCCGGAAAAAATCCAAGTTCATACTGCAAATGTGTTTCTCACTCTCTGGCAATTTAGGTTAAAAGCATGTCGCGGGATAACTGCGTGGACCTCAGCTCTTTGAGTATTTTACCCAGAGGACAGTCTGAGTGCTCTGCAGTACACTGAAGCTAACACATCAGGCTGCTTCTTAGTGGATTTTTTTTTTTTCTCAACCTATCTTCTCCTTTCCATCTGCATTCTTGCTGCCTTGCCCAAGCCCTGTCATTTTTCCCTTGGAGCAGAGCCAGAACCTCCTAATGATCTCTCTCCACTCATTCCTGCCCTCTTCCAATCTGTTCTCTCTGAAGTCCCAGAGTATTTTTTTTCCCCTTTAAACACAAATTGTTAAAAACAATTCAGCAGCTTCTCACTGCATGTATGATAAAATCCAGGCATGGTATTGTGACCTTCAAGGCTCTGTGAGATCTGGCCCCTGCTTATTTCTCTGGAGACATTTTGTCTTTTTCCCAACCCAGTGCTCTGTTTACACTGCTACTTTGTAGATCCTTGGATATACTGGCTTTTTCTGCTACAGAAGACTTTTACTTGCCGTTCCCTTTGCTAAGACTGTCTGCCTCCTCCCACAGCTCCCAGTTCATTGCCTGGGTGGCTCCTTTTCATTGTTAGACCTTAAGTATTATAGGCTTGAATACCACATACACATAGCCATCTTCTTATATCTCAGATTTCCTGTTAGCATCAACTGACCTTGTGTTATACTTTATAGAACTGAATCACAATTACAGTTATCTGTTCACTTGTTTACTTGCTCATTTTGTCTCTTCTTGCCTCTTCCACACTGAGACTGTTAGTGTCTCATCCCCACTAGGCCCCTAGCTTAGTTTTGATGCTCAGTGAAGGTTCAATGTCTATTGTTTAGTAGGGGAATGGATGCAGTGGCCTGTTTATCTCTTGCTGCCCATCAGTTTGAAATTACAGTGCTTTGGGAAGCTGATGAAGGAGGTTCACCAGTCAGAGCCAAGCCTAAGAAACTTAGTGATTTAGTGAGGCCTTATCTGAAAATAAACAATAGAAAAGAACTGGGGATATAGCTTAGTGTGAAGGCTTTGGGTTCACTCTCTAGTATTACACATGCACTTGAAATTATTATTAAATTATGAGCTTTTATTTTTTGAGAAACTTATGAGGATAAAACTAATTTGCTGAATGAAGCATCTCTTTTGTTTTTTTCTGATTCTTCTAGTGCTAACACGATAGGGTTTTAGTAGAATCTAATTCAGTGTAATTTGGGCCCAACTGTCCTGGTTGAATTGCAGATCTTCCTCTGAAATTTATATTGCTTTTATTTTTGTAGGCTGAGAATATTCTTTAAATAGCCCTTTCTTGAGTATTTTAGTGACTCTTCCAGATGAAAAAAGGAAAGAAAAAGAATTTGAGATTTTGAGTACCATACCTTACTTTAATCCCAAAGGGTTCTTAATTTTTCACGTAAATTTAATTTCCCTGCAATACCACCCAAAATCACAGGATGGAGAGGGCTGATTCTTGCTAAACCAATGTTTTCAAGTGTAATCTCTGAACTGGAAAATGTGTGTTGATTTGTAGGGTTGCTGTAACCGAGTACCACAAACCGGGTAGCTAAAATCTACATGAGCTTACTCTCTCATGGCACTGCAGGCCAAAATCTGAAACCAAGGAACTTGCAGGCTGGGCTCCTTCCAGAGGCTCTGATGAGAAACATATCCCATGCCTCTCCTGGCTGCTGGTGGCTGCTGATAAGCTTTAGCTTATGACATCACCCTGATCTCTGTGGTTTTTATTCTGTGTCATTGTCTTTATATCACCCTCTTCTTTTTCTTGTAAAAACACCAGTCATTGGATTCGGGGCCCATCCTAAACCTAGGATGATCATACATTATATTTGTAAAGGCATTATTTCCAAATAAGATTAGTTTCATAAGTACCAGGAATTAGGACTTCATTTGAGAGGATATACATTATATATATTACTATATACATAATTAAAAATATACATATATAATTTTGACATACACAAGGCTGAATAATGAGATCCAGAGAGACAAAATAACATACTCAAGACACATAGTTGCTTTTTGATAGAATCAGAATTAGAATCAGTCTTTGGATCCTGGACAGAAGCTTTTCATATTCTTCTAAATTGTCTCTCAAAAGAATATACTCTTTGACTTTTAAGCAATGTCTACAGATAGATGTATATTCTATATTAGAATCTGTACTAATCAGCTCCCCATTGCTGAGACCTAACACCCTAAATAAAGGAAGGTTAACTCATGATTTCAGGGGGTTCAGTCCATTATTGGCTGTGTCCAAGACAGAAACATCACAGCAGAAAGACATGGAGGAGCAAAAAGGCTTAGTTCATGGCTCTGAAGCAGAGCCTGGGAACAGAGATGAAAAGGTCAGGAGCTATAGATAGTATTCAAGGTCACATCTCCATGACCCACCCAGACAATCTCAGACGTGTGCTGTCTAATCCATGAGGGGGCTCCTCAAAAAGCCAAGCTGACACAGTTAAACTTAACTATTATAGAACCCTTATTTGACCTAGGAATTGACTCTCCTGGTCTAAAACACATTAGGCAATCCAGTCCAAGTGATACTTCTTTCTGTATGGAAAATATGAAGGAGATAGGTAGATAGACAGACAGACAGATAGACAGATAGATGGAGCAAAAATGCACGCACAGTTCAAGAAAAGAAAAATAGTACTATTTTTTCCCATGGATGGTGTTACCATTGTATGGATGATCCCAGAGGATTTCGCCGCACGGCCATCGAGAAGAAGTTAAAAATGCATTTGCAGCAATCTCAGTGGAGAAGGCTGCTAAACAGCAGTTTGCTGTAGTAATAAACATCTGGAAGGTAATGGCCACCACTTTGAGCTTTTCTTGTAATTCCAGAAGTCAAAGATAACTTGTATTAACTCAGGATATGTCAACAAATTTAGTGTTAAAAATAGTTATACAAGTTTTTCTTTTCCTGAACTGTGTATACATTTTTTATGGTGAACTCTGCTGAGCTTATATTTAATTATCTGTAATAATTTTATTATTTGTTGTGCATCCAGGTCCTTAACCTATTACTCATTAAAAACATGACATGTGTTTTCCTCCAAGGCACTCAGGGACTTCAAAGCTGTTTATACTGAAAAAACAATGACTTCACTTGGGCCTACAGATGCATAATGGATAGCTGAGAGCAGAACAAAGCTTGACCTTCCTTTTGTAATTGTCTCTTTATTACATTAGAGCCTTTGGCCAAATCCCTGCTCAGTTCTACATATAAGCATGTTAAGATTTAGGGAGTATCTATCCCAAAACTGGCAATACAAGGCTGATTATCCCTTCATTTACACAATCTATTTCATCTTACTTCAAGACCGAGCACACCAACATAAGAGATTCACAGGGGCATTCAATGACCAATGAGTGACCAGAAGTCTCCAGCATGGCCCTCACCCTATAGTCACCTTGGATTCCAGCATTTTCTATAAAACTGGGACTGTCCCAAGCTGAAACAGTCATCTCATGGATGCCATATTGCCATCTCAAGGGATAAAGACTTTATCAGTGTCACCTTACAAAACCAGGACTGAGATATGGTCAACATCCTCCACAGCCACAACTCTGTAAAAACTATCCCTTCCTTTTGAGGACCAATCCAACCTTCATCAGTGCTGTGCTCTTTGAGGTGAAGTCCTTCCCTATTTTCTCTTACTTTCTTTTTTTTTTTTTTAATTATCTTTATTGGTACATTAAATATACACATCATGCTTGCACTCCATAATGGGGATTTGTACCAGTATAAGACACAACTTAATTCTCATTTTTTCCCATAGCCCCACCCACCCTACCACCCCCCCATATATATAAAATTTGTTTCCTTACTTTTTTGTTACAATCTCAACATTCTCTTACTTTCTAACTCTGCCTAATAAATCAAGTGATGCCTCTTACACATCTTGAAATGATTTCCTGAAATAATACATCAAGAACCTGCCTTGGCCAAGGTGAGGTCACTATCTTTTAAAATTTTTTTGTGTGTTTGTGGTAGTGGGGATCAAACTCTTTCTTGCAAGGAAGGCAGGGTACCACTTGGGTCAAATTCTCAGCATCATCTTTTTCTTAAAGAGATTTCCTTAGGTCCCATCTTGTGATAATTGGAATGGTCATTTGAGCACAGAGCAGTGGTTCTTGACCATATTCTGCCCCATAGTAACGTAGATGTATACAACATACACATTAATGAGTCCAAATCACATTTTAATAGAATTTAAACAATTTTGCCAGAAAATAAAGCAAATAGAATCACAACAATTTCTTTTTCCTCCTTTTCTTTTATTTGAATGAGGGAGAGAAGTGTAAGGGACTTGTTATTCATAAAAGCATTTTACAAGCATGTGAATAATGAAATCCACGTTTTAAAGATGTAATGCATTTTATGGGCTTTCTTAATCTGCCCTTGCTTTCCTTCTTCCTTATAAAAAATTTAGTGGTGGTTAAATTAAAGAGATAGCGGAAGTCATAATAAAATACAAATTCACAAGCTCCATGGTAATTTGTAATTGCCACATGTATTAACAGTGCATCCTTCTTAGCAGTCACTTCTCTGGTGGCCTAGATAGGGTAGGATCTGACTATTTAATTGTTCCTTTTACCTGCCTGCTATTCCATCTCTTCTTGTCTCACACAGTAGAGTATTTGGAAGGAATTGGAAAGCTAATTCTCAAATAATTAGGAATAAATAATTCATTTCTAAACTATAAGGTGGAATCTCATCATACATAGGTATGTGATTGAAAACCCAATGTGAGATTCCTTTTTTTGGGGGGGAGTGCAGTACAGGGAATCGAACTCATGACCTTGCACTTGCAAGACAGTTGGCAACACTACTGAGCTACATCACTAGCCCCAAGATTCCCTTAACAATAAGAACCCATCAGCCTCAGCACATTAACCTTTGGTTCCTTGTCTTTCACAGTTACAGAGTAGTTGCTGCAACTTTGTGTACAGGGCATCCAAACAGGCAGATGTACTTTTATTTCTCCCAAGGCAAGAAACCTTTCCTGAAAGCCCTCAGACAACCTCCACTTCCATTTCAGTGCTAAATTTGGGTCATATTTGTAACCCAGATCAATCCTTGATAATAAAATAGAACTAAAGTCATACATAGTGACAGGGGTTTGTTCTAAGAAATGTGTCCTTCAGTGATATTGTCATTGTGCAAACATAATTGTGTGTGTGCTTATATAAAGGAAAACAGTCATGATGCTGTTAGTCCTTATAATCTAGGGACCAGCATAATGTGTGTGGCCCATCATTATGTATATACCAGTTACTTTAGCTTATCACATGGTCTAGTGGGGTTTAGGTTACCCATATACAGGTGAAATTCTGTTCTGAAGGAACAAGTAGTTTATAGACAGTTTTGTTTACCAATATTAGGACAACCAGATAAAAATGGCCTAGAGGATAATTTGCATTTCATTTTCTCACAAAATAAGAAGGTGGTAGTAGTTAGTTTTGGAGTTAGCGGCTCCAGCACCTCAGGGCTGCTAGGTTCCTGTTTTCCTCCTCATGATTCTTTTGGCTTTATCTAGTTATAGTTTAGATCTAGGCTCTTCACCACCAAAGCCTTATGTACTTAGAGGTGGGGCTTTTGAAAAAGTGATTGGGTCATGGCGACACTATAACTGAATCTGCCTTAAGCGGGTTGCATCTGGCTGGAAAAGAAACATCACCGAACAAGGGCATGGTCTGGGAGAGCATGGAAACTCCTCTTCTCTCTCTGTTTCTTGGAGCCATGATATGAGCAGCTTCTTATGCTCCTCTGGCATGATGTTTCCATCTTGGAGTCAACCAATGATGGTGTTAAACTTTTAAAGGCCATGAGCCAAAATAAATCTCTGCTCCTGTAAGTTTTAGATGTTGGATTTTTTGGTCCCAGGAAGAGAAAAGTAACTAAAGTATCTCTATGATAGTCTACCACAGCTCAGAGTATTGTCCCCATTGAAATGCAAGAAGAGAATAGAGTCCCTGTGTCTTCTTTCTGAACACCTCAGATTTTTTTTCCAAGAACCTACAATAGTCTTCTCATATTTTTGGGCCAGAGATTACATGATATCTCGGCCTAATTTTGTCACTGGGAAGTGGACCAAATCAACATGATTGGCTTAAACTATAGAAATTTAACATTGCCCTTTGGATGAAGGGAGTCTGTTCTTGGCTGAAGACACAAGCAAGTAAGGGTGGGCTGCAGCGAGCATCTGGGGAATAATACTTAGGCATCTGCCAAAGCAAAGAAGGGTCTGGGAATGACTTCTGGGTAGCGCACCACCCCAGAGAGTATTTCTCTTTTTGGAAGGTTTAAACCACCTACATGATGCAAATGAAGGGTGTCCACCATGTTAGAGTGGAAAGATTTAAGAATGGCCAACTTCTCAGAGAGAGACAGAGTGCTCTAGTCATCTTGAAATCATGGGAGTAGCCACAAGCAATGCTTTTTTTCAGATTTGCTTCTCCTTTGAACTCAAAGTAGAAGTAGGAGAGTTGTTCAGAGCCTCTCTGGTGAGTCTATGGCAACCAGGGCAGGAAGGTGTTCAAACCTCCTTTTCTAGCTAGTTTCTTGGTTTTCAGTAGGAAAGAAGGAGATATTCACCCCCTTTCTACCCATGCTGGCAGCACGGGGCTTTTCCTCTCCCATTTTCTCCAAGTCACCCAGAAAGGCCTAGGTGGTCTTCCTCATTCACTTTCCCCTATGATTCCATTGAAAAGTTGCCAAAGCAAATCGGAGATTTATTTAATAATTTTTAATCAGGACAGTTGTGCGTAATTTCTGTTCCGATGGCTCAAATTTTGAAAGCACCCAACTCAAGACTCTATCACATTGTAGAGGTGAACCAAAGTGTCCTTTCACCTCCTGAAGATCAAGTAACTGAGTCTGAGAACATAGCTCTGCAATAGACAGATTAAGAGAATAGGAATATAAATTTACTATGCGCATGTGGCATGGTAGGAAAGTAAGCACCTAAACCCCAAGGAGATTTAGAAGCTTACAGACCCTTCTTTATATGGCAGTAGGGAGTAGGAGCTATGAATAGTGTTAGTAAATGATTCTGAGGGGACATAAATACACTCAAAGAAAACAGCTCAGTGTTATAGAAAAGAACATTAGATTCCAGCTGTGGCATTATCTCTAGTCTTCTTTCCTGGGAGATGAGATTATATGCAAGATGATACCTGTTACATGAACTTCTTGGATGTTGGATGAAGGTGCTTCTGAGAAATTCCTTCCCAGTCCTTCCAGACAGAAGGACCAAGGCTGTTGGGTGTGGGAGTTGCAACAAGGTCAGAGAGGCCTTGTTTCTGATACTGCTTTTTAATTCAAAGCAAATGCCACATTCTGAGGTGCTGTTTTCTGAGCCCAGTCCCTGTCTTATTTCTTAGCTCCAGGAGTTAGACTTACCTTGGTTCCTGGCTCTGTCACTGCATTCGGAAATGGAGAAAAGCCCTTTCACGGAGGAGGGACACAGCCCTGAATACGTCTTTTAGCAATTATGAGGCCTGAATTCCTTGTCTCTGAAATGGGGCTAATTATCCTCAGCTTGACAAAAGCAATGCATACACTACAATGGAAGATATTTGTGTGGTGCTAGAATCTCCTTCCTGTTTCCTTCTCTGAAACTTTGCTTCCTCTCCTTTGTGTTGTATAATTTGTTTGCTTGTTTGGTTGGTTGTTTACTTATAAGTTTATGGACTTGAAAGCTGGGCCCCTTTACCTGACGGCCAGGTTCAAAAACAGCCTGCCCCCCAATCCTCATTACTATTCCCTCAGCACAAAGTAAATGGCTCTGGAGGCTTCTCCTCCATGGGACGCTTTATTGTAGCAGTCATGAAAGCAGCTCAGACCAAGCTTGATTAGCATAATAATGAAGCTTCGGCTGCAGTGTCATCAGCCTCAAAGGAAATAGCTGGAGTGGTCACAGAGCTTTTAACAAGTACCACTTTAGGATAAAAAGAACAGAGTGGGAAATGATGGATGGCGAATGTGGAATATGGGAGAGGGGTGTCCAAGGAGTGGGACAAGGCTGGCTTGTTGTCCTTTTGCCGTGTTCCTAGGAGATGCCCTCTGCAACTCCAGAACTTCTACCAGTGGCAGCGCTTTATAAATGTGCAAAAGTCTGCATCTCCTGAAAAATTCAGTGTTAGTGTGTCTTCTTTCTGTGAAAGAAAGAAGGAAGGAAAGAACAAAAGAAAGAAGGAAAGAAAGAAAAGGAATAGCTTGCATTAACACTAAGCTATTCCAGGTGTTTTGTAACCCCTGAAAATAGTCTGTATGGATATTATTGTCTCTTACTTGCAAATGAATGTCCATCCATCCATCGATCCATCCATCCCTCTGTCCTGCTCCAAAAATGACTGGGGCTCAAATTTTGAAAGCACCCAACTCAAGACTCTATCACACTGTAGAGGTGAACCAAAGTGTCCTTTGCATGAATGAATTTCTCAGAAGTACCTTCATCCAAAAATGACCCAGTGAGGTACTCGGAGTCTCACTACTAGAAGGAGGCTGTGTTCACATGTGAACAGAGATCTACTCTCATTCTTTCTCCAATGCCAGGATTCTCTGTAATTACTTAAAAATCTGAATCAAGGGTCTTATGTCCTGCCTCTTACAGCTCACTGTAGAGGAACAGGCTGGGCTGGGTTCTCACGGCTGATTCATATAGTTCTCCCAGCTGAGGGATCTTTATTCTAGTAAGAAGTATATCTCCACAGGGCCACTTAGTTACTCATTGACCCAATTTGGGCCAAGGTAATAACTTCAGTTTGCACATTAAAGCTATTGGCTATTTGCTGGATTTTTAGAAGCCAGGGATCAGCTGTTCTGTCATTACACAGACATGGAAAACAGCAGGACGGCTGAAGTGCTCTCCAGTTCTTTCTAGCAATGGAGATATTGAGGAAGCACTAAGTGGAAGAAAAGTCTGGATAATTTGAGAATCTCCTCAAATTGCTTCCTCTTTAGCACTTGTGTTTGTATGTGCATGTATATGTGCATGTGTGCATGCATGCGTGTGTGTGTGTGTGTGTGTGTGTGTGTGTGTGTGTGTGTGTGTGTGTGTGTATAGAGCAGGAGGAAAGAAATCTGTATTGCAAATGAGAATGGAGAAAGCATTTGGGTTGCCTCTGTTTAGGGAAGCAGCCCAATGACCTGTGTGATGCAAAAGGAATCTCTCACCTCAGATCTAGGGGTGATTTGAGGAGGAAATGAAACAAGGAGATCAGAAGAGCTCTGCATAATGCCAGTGAGGGAATACAAAAAAGGGGGAGGGAGTGATGGCCAGAGAGAAGCCACATGAAATAGAAGGGGCATTTTGAGGATAGGTTTTCAATGAGGATGACTCTGGACTGAAAAGAATCCAGGAGCTGGAGTTTCAGGGCATTTGTAGTGCTGGGACATTATTATAGACAGCTAAGTTAGATAGAAATCAATAGGCTTACAGTACAGATGATGGAAATACCTCAAAATTGTGGCTAGAGGCAAGTCAGAAGAAGGCAAGGGTCAGAAGAGGGCAAGGGTCAGGAGACAATATAGCCAGGCCTTTGAGGCATCAGATTCATAGGTAGGTCACTAGAACATATGGACCCATCCTTCCATTCTTTTCCAAAAATTCCTGTTTTTTTTTTGTTTATGTTAGAAGTGATGGATAAACCAAAGTTAATGATGATAGTCACGTGCCCTTGTTACCTGCCTCGCTTCCCTATTGGATAAATATTAGCTAAGGGACTATACTCAAAATCTTGTTAGTTGATTGTAGTTTGATGCATGTTGTAATTTTGTTGTATAAAATATCCTTGGGCAAAATGCCTATCTGGGACCCTTCCTGTCTCGCAGGAGCTTGCTCTCCTGTGCTTAACCTCCTTTGTCCTTGAAATTCATTCTATATTTGGGAGACAAGAACTTGGCATATCTGACATCTAACGGGTTGGGAGGTATTTTTCTCTGTCACAACATGACTTCTCCTGAAATCCCCAGTCTTTAGTAAAAGTCTGTCTTGATTCCCACCAGCTTTAATGTGGGTGGCAGTTTTGGAACTTGAATAGAAAAAGTACATTCAGCTTGCTGCAGGGCAGAAAGAAGAGTGTGGCCACAGAAGGGTAGATGTGACAATTTAAGAAATTACTAGGAGCTGGGAATCTGAGCTAAAGGAAACCACGTAAGGTCCAGGGAACAAGCCCCAAGCCTTTCAGTACATGAAATTTCTTCCCAGATTTAAATACAGTGAAACCTCAGAGATGGATGTAAGCAAAATACATTTGCTTCTGTTTTCTTGATGTTCAAATAGAAGTCTGAATCACAATGATTTGCTCCTTTCAACCTTTGTATTTTCTTGCAGCATTTGTAGTTTTTGATCGATTGTAAGAGAGATGTGTTCAAGTAGTTCCTTAGCATTTATAACAAGTTTTTAGTATTTCATTTAATGTATGTAGTCACTTCTGTGTGAAAGCTAAAATCCCAGATCACTCTGGGAACATAGATCTATTACTATTAACTTAGTTTGCTCTTGCAAAATGATTTAACTAGTGTTATAGTTTAGGTCTGAAGTATTCCTTAGAGACCTATGAGTTGCAAACTTGGTCCCCAGCCTGAGATACTAGTTGAGGGTGGCAGAACCTTTAGGAAGTGAGGACTAGTTGGAGGAAGTTAGGTAACTGGAGTTGTGCCTTTGAAGGATATTGGAACTCTGGTCACTTCCTCGCCTTGTTTCCTGGCCACTGTGGAACAAGCAGTTTACTCTGTCACATGTTCCTGCTATTGTGTACTGTGCTGCCACAGGCCCAAAGCAACAAGGCCAAGGAATTATGGACTGAAACCTCTGGCACTGAAGACAAAATAAACCTTTCCTTCTTTTAAGCTGATTATCTCAGCTGTTTGTCACAGTGATAGAAAGCTAATTAATACAACTAGTTGTATATACAAACACAACACCCAACCCGATGTCTACACAAGGAAGAATATAATAGCATCGCTTTACCTTTTGTTATGGAGGTGGTGAGAACCAGGAGAAGCCAGCAGCTATGGAGCTATTTCTGTTTTGATTTAAGTTTCCCAATTTCTCTTCTATTTGCATTGTAAAAACTACAAGATAAGAAGGGCTAGCTTTGTTGAAACTGTGACCGCATGTGGTGTCATCGTAGAGTCGTAATCAAATAGCGCAGGAATGAAATACTAATTGTATAAAATCTTTAGTTCTTGTAATTGCTCAAACACCATGAACTAGATGCAAAGCCCAGCAAGAGTTCTGAACACCTACCTTTCTTCTTTTTGATTCATCTTTTTGATGAATCCCCTCATGTTCTCTTGGTCTTCCAGAGTGACTTTCCTTTATATTTTCTGAAAATTACCTTCAGAGCTAGCCTTGGTATGCCTGTTGTTTCTATTTTTTCCTATTTCCTCTTCTTTCCCCCCAGTTTTGTTTCTCAAATTCTCCAAGGAAGAAACACAGCCAAGGCAGAGACCTTCTAATAAGAGGAGGGAAGAAACTGAGTAAGAGAAGTTAGAATTTGCTTTGGTGGTAGTGGGATGAGAAAAGACTGTAATATCAATAAGGATTTTGTCTCATTACATTTACATAAACATTTCAGGGTTGTAATAAATAAATGTTAAAATTTAATCTAGCAATAATATTCATGATTATTGTTTTGTTGTATATTAATTAGGTAATAAGTGGTAATGGTTTATGCAAATGATGGTACTTATTATTTATTTTTAAGAAAGAAATTGTGCTTTTATAGTTGTTCTTTGGCTTTGCAAGTTCTTCAGTGCTTGTAAATAATGCCCATCTTGTCAACTCTGCCCGACACATGGATCTAGTTTATTTCTCCTCTCAGTGACCCAAAGCCAAGCAAACTAACTAATAGCGACATGCCAAAAGCCCAGTTCTACAATCGAATTTCCAGAAATGCTATTCTTTCTGATCTACAGCTGTAGACTATTGTACAAGCATTTCTTTTGCTTCCAGAATATCTTAGAATAATTGAAGCTGGTTTTCTTTCATGACCAGCCTTATGGCGATAACAGGTGTGATTTGACTTCAGGGGTGAAAGTAAGACCATCTCGTACCCTGTGGCGACACCTTCTATTTGCGGACATTATTTCACTCTTCTGAGCATTTCCTAGCTCAAAGATGAGTAGCACTTTAATGTCATTCTCATATCTCTAAAGAAGAGCGGTGTAGGGAGACACTGCTAAAAAGGTGAACCTTCTCTATTGTTGAGGAAAATGTAGGCTGGGGTGCTTGTGTCTTGCTTTCTAGGAACTGCAGGTACGTCTTTGGCCAGCTCTGGATAATGACCTCAGAAAGTCATGGCTGTGGCATGTAGTTGCAGTAAGTGAAGGGATGGAGGGGATCGATGGGAGTGGAATGTGGGTGGGTTTTCTGTAGCTTGTCAGAGAGACCTCTCCAAAGGAACTGGGGAGCCGACTGTGGGTGTCTTGGGCCTTGGCGACTGGCTCTTCTGAAGCTGTCGGAGAACTTGTGTCTCCTTCCAGGCAAATAGTGTTTTCCATTTCCTGGGATATTCTGGGCCTTTGGATCACAGAGCTCTTTACTGACTGAATAGCAAAGAGGAGCAAAAAAAGTTGAAAGTCTTACCCACAGCCTAGTCTGGCTGTGATTTTCTTATTCTATCTTCTATCTTTAGCTCTTCTTTCTTCTCGGCGGGGAATCCAAGGCTACTTTTCTCCCCCACCTTCTTCCTCTCCCAAGTTGTTATTTAAAGTCCAAGGGCTTCTGGATAACTCCTCTCTGCCTCTGCACTGCAGGGAGGGATGGCAGGGATCAAGGGGGCAGGTGCTCACTGTCATTCTTCCCGACAAGGTGGGGCAGGCTGTCTCCTCCACAGCCTCAGAGCTCAGCCGATTAGCAGCAGCACCAACCATTTCCTGCCAGAAAGGCCTGGATTCTCCCTGGAGTTCACTGCGTGTACCTTGGGTGGGCACCAAGCAGAGAAGGTAAGGGAGGGGAAACCCACTGGAGGTTGCACTAGCCAATTAATTAACATCATATATAACCAAGGGAATGGAGGAGGGTCCTGAACTTGATATGCAAAATTATGCAAAATCTTATGTAGACTTTTCTGGATGCAGGAGGGAGAGTCCTGGAGGTCTGGCATTTTTCTTCAATTGGATTTCAGTACTGCTATATCATATGGAGAAATAAGGAGTGAGAACATTTTGAATTTGTTGATTAAATCCTTTATAATTTAAGTCCATGAGATCACCCACCACTTACATACAATTTGTTGAATACAGGAAAGGGTTGCTCTGCCTACCTGCTGTTCAGAAATTAAGATCATAGGGTCTTTAAGTGACTTCTCAGCCAAGACCAGTATATTCAGTATACTTGAGGTAGAATAGAAAACACCTTGTCTACATATGATTTTGCATAAGTTTGCATATCAAGTTTAAATTTGAGGTCTGATGCTGGGACTGTTGAACCTTTTTTTTTCTTCTACAAAATGGAGGCAATAATGTCAATCCTATTGTTACTAGCTTTTGAGTTCCTTAGATTCTTTCTAGGTTCTTGGTGTTCTTAACTAAGAATTGGAGGAGAAATACAGAAAAGAGAGCAGTGATTTGCATTTATTGAAGGGGAAAAGAAGTAGCTCTGCAGAGTGAGAGTGAGAGTGAGCTGATAAGCAGACTCACCACAGCCACAAAGTTCATGGCAGCGGTTTTTGGATCTTCCCAGTGAACAAAGCATTTGGATGGTTGTCCTATCAGAAACTCACTTTGGCCTGTTGTCAGATCTAAACTGGCCTATCAGAGGCCTTCTGGATTTCATAACTAGTGTAAATGAAGAATTGAAAGTAGCACTTTCTCATTGGTCTCAGTACAGTGCTGTAGTCATTTTGAATTCTGTGCTCTGCCTCCATTTTATGCATCTTCCAAGATGGACAGGTCATGCTCACTTGGTCAGCTGGTTTTGCCTCATGCAAATCTCCTATCTCTATCAGGATTTAAAAAAAAAAAACCTTTTAGCATATCAAGATTTTTGCTGTTCATTGAGATACTGTGTTTGAAGCATATAGCATGTGCTTGGGTACACAGTAAGCTCTGATTATTATGCAAATCTGATGCAAATGTTAAGGCCCTGTTTGAGTCCTACCCTTCATGAAAGTTTTCATTTCCACCACAGCTTGAAGCAACCTCTGCATTCTCTTGAGGTATTGATGTGCAATTCATCTGGAAATTAAAAATGCATTGCTTTGTGACTTGTCGTTTGTTATTGTTTTGTTAATTAGCCCTGTGTTGTTATTTAATTAACTCTTCCCTTCTTTACCTCTTGTCTTCCCAATTGGACTTTAGGTCTTTGAGGGTGAAAACTCTATTTGATGTTAGTGATGGCAAACGTATGGCACGCACAATAAGCCTATAGCAGCCACAGTAGCCTGTTTGTATCGCAGAATCTCTGAAAGGTCTGCCTTCACTGCATTGTTTTTAGTCTCCCAAGATATCTAGAGTTCATTTTTACAATAAATACGTGATCTATTCTTAAGCTTGATATGCAAACTTATGCAAAATCATATGTAGATGATCTGTCCTGCATTCCTCACCATACACTGAGAACAAGAAAGAAGATACATTCTTAGGCCCTGTAAAGTGGTCCTCTCCACCCTGGAATATGTTTTTCTTACAAAAAGCCTACAGTTTAAAAGAAGATAACCCTGTTTGTGCTCCTACTCTTGTTTACTGTCCTACAAACTCTGTTCTAATGAGGAACAATAAAGCTGAATGTTGGCCCACAGGGTCACGCAGAAGTTCAAAACACAAGGCACAAAACTCTTAGAAAAACAAATGAAGAGGTGGAAAGTTTCCTTAATTACATCCCTCTCTTGAAAGGAGTGGCATCAGATACAGGGTTTAGCAGCCTTTACACTTCCTCCTTTGATTTTATCAAGCGTCAGAGAGCAGCTATAGCCACATTCTGAGCCGTAAGTCCCTAGGTTTCTGGGCTGGGGCACTGTCACTGCGGAATTTCTACTTTTCTTTGGGTGAAAGCAAGTAATTTCAGTTATAAACATCAGGACATTATTTCTTGAGGGAAGCATCTTGATATCTTGTTTAGCATTCTGGAGAAATCTTAAGGAAAAGATAAAAGAATTTATGTAAAATCTGTTTAGCATTTTTTTTTCAGTTTCTTTTTTAAATTTAATGCTTAGTATTACAGGATGGTGATGTTTGTTCTAGGAAGTTGGCACAGGCACTTAACATATCTTGATCTGAGCCCTTCCCTGTCTCCCAAATTCTACCTCTTGGTTTCTTGTCATGTTTCCTTTATTGTACGAATGTATTCTTTAGGTTTCTCATGTCTTCTTAGCTCTGTAAAACACACAAAATTATTTTTCTAGACTCATATTATGATAAACAGGTTTATCTTGGGTTTAAAGTAATATATTCTGTATTTGGTGGCATATTTATTGGACAGATCCTCTCACTTCCTCCACAAGTTCCAACATGAGACAAGAAAATGTGAACAATTTATAAAGTTCCATGTTTTTTCCAAGTTCATTATGAGGATGAATGAAATGTACTGGAGCTTCAGTTTTATATTCTTGATAGAAACAGCTAAATATAAAAACAGGTTCAGAAGACTTTTAAATGGCATGTTTAATGGTGAATACTCTGTATAGATTTTTTTTAATATTTAGATGAAAATATGAAATTATCTGAGGATCAGGGCATTCACGAGAAGTCAGACCAAATAACAGAGGCACATTTATAAGCCTCATGTCTGCCATGCTGTGTGCCTGGGTTGGCGCAGCCTGTCGTCTGTTGGGTCTGTGGTTGGCGCCAGCTCTCAGGCTACTGACCAGTGGGTTCAGTTTTCTTTGCTTTCACTCTCCTGCTCTTTTAGCTTTTTTTCTTTCTTGCTTCTATTTTTCTACACTACCTCTTTTTCTCTCTCTTTCCTCCTTCCTATTTTTTCTGTCTTGCTTTGACCTTTAACCATCCCCTTGTAAAAACACCAAGACATGACACATTGTGGAAGTGACACACAGCCTCCTTTTTAGAAAGTGCTCTCTGGAAGACTGAGCATGGAACTCAGTAGTAGAGCTGATGCTCAGCATCTAGGAGGCCTTGGGTTTGATCCCCAAGACAAAACAAACCAACTAACAACAGAAAATCCCAGTACAAAATGGAATAAAATTCTTGTAAAAGAAAAACAAAGAACCATGACATAGATGAGCACCGTCTTCTTGAGCAAATTTTAGCCAGGGTCCCTAAATGACTTTTCAACTAATGGTCTCGTCCACATTGTCCTGCTGTAGCAAGAATCCCTCTAAGTCATTTTAACCAGAACTCACACCGTAACCCTCCACATGTGATCATTCATAACATTAATATCTAATTAATATTAATATCTCTGCCATTCCCAAGATGAGTGTCTCAACACCAGGTTATTATTGCCAGAAATGAAACTCTTAACAGACACACATTATTATCCTAGTTATATCCCACAACATCTCTATAAGGAATACATTGCTGTTGTTACTACTAGCCTGTTTTTATAGGTGAAGAAAGGACTCAGTTAGGCAAACGGTCAAGTTCACTTGATTAGGAAGTCGTAGCTCTAGGAGTTGAATTTGGCAAACCTAATCTGAGAGTTTCCTTTTTAATCTACTTGAAGCATACTGCCTCTGTATACTCTAGTTAACAAGGTTTATTTGACATATATCACTTACTTTATTTTAAATTTTATTTTATCCCTGTATCAACACCATTGTCCTATCCATAATGTCTAAATGATGTGTTCCATGGAACTAAACTGGTGCCAGTTAGAATTTTATTCATTATATTCCTATTTTTCCTTTCAATCCTGTTCTTTCCTTTCCTTCCTCCTTTGTTCCCTCTCTCTTTTTTGCTCTCCCTCTTCTTCTCCCTCCCTTCCCTTCTTCCTCCCTCTTTCCCTATATTTATTATATTAAATTTTGGAGGTTCAAATGAGTTATCTGCAGTTTTGGTGGGCAACTGTACCTGGAGCAGAAAAGCTTTGGTTGGAGTTTCCATTCCAGGCAGTGCTGGAAACCTAGAACTTTCTGTGACATTCCTGCAGATTCTTAAAGGATCTCCATGTTCTTTCACTTGCCTCTCACATTGATTTGCTGCTTTTGTGGACATTTTTTCTCTTGTGCCTATCTTCTAGCCTTTATCTCATTCTTTTGTTATCTTGACTGTCCTAGGCAATTCCTACTCCTTTCCACAAACTTCCTCCCGTCCAAGGAATCGTCATACTGCAGATGTCACCAAAGGTTTAGAATCACATTACAATGACAGACAGTATTTTTCTGGACTCCCCTTGAGCCCTTTCCAGCCTGGAAATTTCTCTCTAACTTTCCTCTGTAAGTCCCTAGATTTCTACATTCAACTGGTCCTCTCATGTCTCTCAACTTTTCTCCTTTTCATGTCCCCCAAATCTCATCTTTCAGTTGTAGTGAGCAACCACTAATAAATCCACTAAGTCCTATTATTCCCTAGCTAAAGCACTTTACTCTCTCTTTGTCCAAGTCATCTCTAGGGTTGTCTTCTACTAAAATAAAATATTTTGATATCTTTTTTTTTCTTTCCTAAACAAAAGAAAAGGTTTCTGTTTAAGAGAAGTTCTGTCTGCCCTCTCAGTTTCCTGGCTCAAAATATACTTTGGCTATAAAAGTAACAGTTTTCTTCCTGTTACATCACCTACAGAAGACTTACATCTATACCAAGCATTTTTACTTTATTTCCTGTTGGCCCCTGGAGACAAGAAGACATAAAGTATTAACTTCTCACATTAATTCAGTTGCTATTTAACTCTTACTTGTACATGATTATGTTTTTGTTTGAAAAATCAAGTGAGTTATTCTGACTTCAGTAATAATGAGTAAAATCATTTGTTTGTTTGTTTGTTTGAGACAGGGTCTCGCTTTGTAGTTCAGGTTGGCCCTTAGCTCAGCCTCAAACTAACATCACAGCAATCTTCCTGCCTCTGCCTCCTAAGTGCTGGGATTACAGGTGTGAGCCACCATGCCTGGCACTGTGGTATGTGGTGCTGATTGCTGCTGGGTGTGAGTCTCCACACCCAGTATTGTATGTGGTGACTGAGGATTGAACCTGGGTCCTTGCGCTTGCAAGACAGGCACCAGAACCACTGAGCTAAATACCCGGCCCCCGAGTAAAATCTTTTTAATCTGAATATCAGATTAAAATCTATATCCACCTACCTCCAAGACGAAACTATGAACTGAAAAATGAGGTTAAAGCTATTTTCATTCATGTCCTATATTTATGCTCCACCAAATGGGGAAGTGATGTCTCATTTTATATATCCAGGCAGAGTCCAGAAGCCAGGGTACAGCATTTCACTACTTCTCTGTAAGTGGGGTTTTTGGTTCATATGAATTTATTGGATGAGTACCTGTAATCTCTTCTACTTGTCTGCTGGCTTCATTTTCTGTTTACCTCTATCATCCTCATATTCTCTCTCACCTCCAAGATTTCAGTGTCATCCTGGATTATAGGGCAAGAAGGAGGTCTCCTGTATGCTTCCCGTGGCCATGCATACTTATTTATGAATCATGTGGGCTTTCAGGCGGGAGGGAGAGGCCTCAGGGCAGAGAAGAATAAGATCTGGCTTTAAGGGGAATTTGTCCCGAGGAGAACCTCACGATCTGATATGTATTGAGAACATTTATTCTGGAGCTACGTGGAGTAGTGATCTTTGCATTTATTGGGGTGTTTGTAGTCACCAAACTGTGATTTTTCTAACATCATAACACTTTTCCTCTCTTGACTGGTAATTACTATGCAGGGTCCCAATTTTGCCAGTTGTCCAGACTGGCTTCTCCCCCTGGGTAGTGTCTGTGTTTGCTGTAATTGGATGATGCCACACAACCCACTGCTGTTGCCAGATTTCATTATGAGTTGGCATCTTCGGTATTAATTTCCCCACTTTGGGGCTGTTTTGAAGCAAGTGAGGCCAATTTCCTTTCAATAGCACAAATCTGGAGGCCCAATTTAAGCTGGGGGCTAAGTGGGTGCATTTGTGCAGCTCCGATTGACTGACAGCATTCTCTTTGTTTGATTTGATTTTTTTTTTTTTAATGACAGCTTGATCCTGAGAGGCAGCTGGCACTCACTGGAAGTGAGAGGAGACATCCTTTGAAAGCCCAGGAGAACATTTGGGCAGCTGGTTTTACACAAAATTATTTCTTCCAGTCAAGTTGCTGGAGAAGGACACCACAGGCTTGCCTTTTTCAGCATTAGTGCTGCTTCCCAATAGTTTCTGCCCCAGCTGACCCTGGGGATCTCAGTGTCTGGCCAGTGAAGGAATTTGGAGTCAGAAGATGTAGAGAAGTCTGAATAGATTTGTCAGATAAAATACAAGGTGCTCAGTTTCAATTTCAAATAAATAATGAATAATTTTTAGTATAAGTATGTCTTCCACAATGATTGCCAAATATTATGTAGTATAAGTATATACTTTGCAATGTCTAGGACATAGTTATATTACAAAATTATTCATTGTTTATTTGAAATTCAAATTTAACTGAGTATCTTGTATTTTTATTTGCTAAATTGAGCAGTCTTAGATATGTATGATGGGGAAAAGTATGGTTATAGTTACTGTCAAAAGCTAAGAAGACAAAAAACTCAAATCCAAATACAAAAAGGAAGGAGAGATAAAATGAACCATTTGAAAGAGAGAAGCATGCCAGTGGAAAACTCATTTAGTTGGCACAAATATAAAAACATATCTCAGGGGAACCAAATTCGTTATTTAGACTACCTAGCAACGGGAAAACAAAAAGATTTGTTTCTTAAAGATTCATCTTCTCCATTAGACATTGGTAATACTGGGAAGCAAAAGTAGATTAAACATTTCTGATTTGGCAGTATGTCGTCCAGTAATTTTCGGTTCCACATGGAAAGCTTGTTAAAACACAGATTGCTGAGGTGTACCGTGAATTTCTGACTCAGTTGTTCTTGCATGTGGCCTGAAATTTTGTATTTCTAACAAGGTCCTAAGTGACGCTGACACTGGGGAGACCATACTTTAAGCATTAGTAGTTTTAACCTGTGCTACCTGACGTGATGGGCACTGGTGCTTAAGCTGAGATATATTGTAAGTGTAAACACATATCAGATTTTAAAGTTCTGGCATGGAAAAGCATATACATTATCTCTCTAGTAATTAAAAAATATTGATCACATGTCAAAATTACATATTGGTTTACACAAATTAAAACAGATTAATAAATTATACATTTGTAATTTGGGTGTCAAATTAGTTGGGTTCATATTATATT
>PVIR01016442.1:0-36512 GCA_004026965.1 Petromus typicus | reverse complement strand
GATGAAAATTCCAGTGTAACGAGTCTGGGGCTTTCTAAAACTTTACACTTCTCAATAAGTTAATTATAGGAGAAACAATAAAAATAGCAGTGGGAGAGAAAAAGAAGCTGTTACTTGTTAGAAAACATAAGCAGGGAAGTTTCCTTGCTAGAGCCTGGAAAGGGTGCGCACAGGCCTCTTTCTTACACACAGACTAATTCATTTCAATGTTTAGTCAGTTTTACTATAATCCTTGGACCTACACAACACACTGAACAACTATGAATGCTTCATACAAATATATCGGCTGCTCTGAGTGCCCAAAGTGTTTGAACTTACAGTGTTGAGTACACCTTAGTATTAAACATTGTCTCTCTGATGTCCAGCCGGAGCATCAAACTACCTGTTTCCCAAACTGAGTTGGTTATCCTTCTCCACTGAGACTACCACCAAGTTTCCAATGAAACTCATTATCTCCATGAAGCTCATAACTGTGCATTTCATATTGTATTCCTTCACTCCATCCAGTCATTACCCTTTGTATCTGTCCATACACTGAGTGCCACGCTGTCTCCCTTATTGAAGCCCACATCTATCATATACACTTTTTAATTGAATTCCAAGACAGCAGTCTTCCACTCTTTCAATCAGTTTTCTACATCTGCCTAGAAATTAATCTTTTTAAAGTACAGAGTGAATGGTTTGACTGTTTTTCTTTAAATTCTTCGAATTCTGTTGCCTGGAAAACATAGTTTTAGGGTTTTAAAGAAAATATGATACTGCTAACTTATCTTTAAAACTTATGCCCCTTTATTCCACTTTACAATGTGCAATCCCGTAACCCTCATGCTGTTCTCCCTTCTATGAGTGTCTCTGATCTTCTCCAAACTCTACTCTTCCAGGTCTGCCTTTCGGGGCTCAGTTTGAAATATTACTCTCTTCAGATTTTAAAATCAATGCCTTTGTTATGGAACCAGCCATTCTTCATTACATGAGAAGCCCTATCTCAGTTTTTAATGTTTAATCTGCTAGTTTCTCAGTGTTGAAAAGAGTACATCATCAGTAAAAATACTGATGCAACAAGTAATTAGCATAAGAAGAAATACTGTCTTCTTATCTGAAAAATGGGCATCAAAGAATCATATGGTTCTATTAAAATACCTTTGTCTGCTCCAATTCTGAAGATAAACTTTCCAAACTGCTAAAACTCAGGAAGCGTTCGTGGCTAGAACCTGTTTGAAAGAGATATCTGACCACTGTTTCTTTGTTTGTCTCAAATCGCTCCCATTTCCTTAATGTGACCTAAATTTGAAAAAAAAATACATTTCAGGTTATAATTTATCAGAGAATATCACAAAATGCTGCCACATCATTCATTTTCTAAACTACCAATTCCCCAGTGGGCTCTTCATCTGAATTTTACACAGTCACACTGGAGAAAGATGATCCTAATATGTTCTGTAAGAATTTCTTTCTGAGTCACAATATTTTCATTTACCCAAAGAAGAAAGAGACTCAATGATTTCTGAGTTCTCATCAGCTCGTAACATCCTATGAGTCAAATGATATTGCTCTAAAGATAGGTGAGTGGCAAAAAAAGAAACTTTAATCTCTATCAAGATGCAAAGAAGAGACGGAGAGAAGGAGAAAGAGCGAAGTGAGGAGTTGGCCAAATTCAAAAGCTATTTTAAAATAATGTGTCAAAGTGCCCAAAAGTCAGCTTTGTTAAAGAGAATGGATCAGTGCACAATAAAGTGAAGTGTGGCTCCTGGACCTCATGAGGAAGTGAAATGATACGGTCACATTTCTAGACTGAGACAAATGCGGATCAAGTCCCAGCTCCATTTATCGAGGCTGTGTGACATCAGGTCAAACACCTATTTTATTCTTCCTGGGGTTTTTTTGTGCTAAGAATCAAACAACCCATGGCCTTACCAGGGGTAGGCAAGAGTCCTACTACTGAGCTGCATCCCTGGTACAGTCTCTCGTCTTAAGCACCCAACTCCTGAGTGCTCAATGCCCACCTCCCGTGGCTGCTCTGAGGATTAAGGGAAGTAACTCGCGTGTTTAACACAATGACAGAGCAGCGAGGCTGAAACCAGCACTTGCTCCTGTTTGTGGGAGATGTATCCAGGACTCAGCCCAGCCGTGGCCTCTGCTGAGCCAGCCGGGGCTCACCCAGCCCTACCTGGATGCGGCGCTCCTGCCTCTCTCTGCTGTGCTCCACATTGGCCAGCGTTCTCTCCAGCTTTTGCAGTTCCTCCCTGCCCGGGTCAGCGTGCCCACCTGCCCCCTGAGGGGCTTGCTCTATCTGCTGCTGCAGGTCTCTCTTCTTGGCTGAAATCATCTTCGTCTTTTGCTGAAGGCAGATGTTAACAGATGGATGTAAATTTTACTCTCTAGTTCAATAGGTGGGGCCAACGAGCCCACATTCAACAAAAGCAGAGAAAAGCATGAGTGCGTGCACTGCGGGCCCGAACTGTTTTAAATTTGTTTACATTAAAACAGTAATAACAGAAGCTATGAATCCACCACAAGTAGGCATTATTTATAAATACTCTGTTCTTAAGCACAACACAAATAATTAAGATTTAATGTTTTGTGTATGTATTTATAGAATATTTGGCATTTTAGACAATATATCTGAAAGAATCCAGTAGAACAATTCATTTGTTATGATGCTTCCTCATCATTTTCAGCCTAAAACTCAAAGTCTCAACTCCAGTTTCATCACCAACGCTGGGAAAATACAGACATAGTGAGGTTTGTGCTTTCTTGGTATATTAACATTGTGACCGTTAAGCTGCATTGTCAGTTGATTGGCTGGAAAGCTGCCTAGAGGATTAAGAAAGCATACTTCTGGGCACATCTAGGTGGGTCATGGGTCACCTGAGAAACTGAACTGTATCTGGTCCACTGCCCCTTCCTCTTTGGTACTATTCCTCATTTCCGCTTCCAGACCTCATGAGGTGGGCAATTTTGCTGTGTCATGCTCTTTCTCCATGTTTCTGCCTTGGAGCCAGGTAGCCATGGACTGAGCCCTCCAAAGAGTGAGCCAAACAAATCCCCTCCTGTGAACTGTGTGTGTCAAGTACTTTGTTGAGTAGCAGGAAAGCTGATTAATAAAAATATCCTAAGACATTTTGTAGAAAGTTGCGTTTGAATGAAAATATTTTACTGAAGTATAGTCTTCAGACAGAATAGTATACAAATTTCAAATCTGTAGCTCACAAATCTCCACAAAATATACACATCCACAGAAATAAGCACATGGTCCAAGAAATCTGAGAGGAACTTTAAGAAACTATGACTCATATCTGTAATCTTGTATTTGTCTAACTCAAATAGAAACCTACACAAAACTTTTACAGTGATGGAGATCAAATGTAATACTAAAAATTCACTTCTTATACTCACAGTTTTTTTTGCAATTCTGAAGCCTAGAAGCTGCTGTTTTACAATACTGTACTTTTAACGTAACTTCTAATTTTACACATGTGTAAGATCAGGTATTTTGCTAAATATAAAGTTATTTAATCATTAAAATGTTTTACTTGAATCATAGTTGTTTGACAAGTAATAACTTCCATGTATGTATGTATTATTATACCCAATTCCCTTTTGTCAAAGTGTAAATTGCTCAACATTGCTTATTGCTAGAGACTGGGAATACAGCTTGGCCCTGTAGTGCTAAGTTCATTGTCCAGAACAAAAATTATATATATATTATTGTCAAATAAATTCCATTTTCCAAGCTAAAATGGGTTCAAAGCTGTAAATTAAGAAAGGTTTTCTTTAACATAAGGACAAGACATTAGTAATCTCAAATATGAATCAATCTGTTTTCCTTTGATTTTCTTCTGTATTAGGAAAAGGATAACTTAGTAGGCTTTATACATGTTTTCATACCTAAATCAGTTTCCTCTCCTTGGTATTCCTTGAACTGTTTGATTTCACCAAATCACTCTAGGGATGTGCCTTGCAAGATATTTACTGGAGAGAGCAGAAACCAGAAGCACCATCTTCTTTTAACTTTTTAAGCTGATTTGGGTCCTTCCCTTTCCTTTTCCCTAGTCCACGCTCTAAGTCATATTCTTTATCTCTCTGGTTCTGTCAGTAACAAGGTAGCTTTCCAAAAAGGCCTCAGAGGCATCTCTACCTGGTGACGAAGCAGCAACTGCTGGGCTTCGAACAGATTTTCAGAGTCTAAGATCTTCTCTGCTGGATCTGTGGCTTCCTGTGAGCCGGAAATTAATTCTTCAAGGGAACTTTTTACTATTTCTTTGTATTGAACACATTCCCCGAGGTCGCTGATCATTTTTTCAACCTAGATTTTCATGAAAAAACATAATCATATTGCATTATTTAGTGAATTTAATGGAAGCTTTTCAAGAGTTGAAACAGGATTGACAAATCTATATTGTGAATGTTTATTATACACAACATGCTGGTTTGATGTACATATATACCTTGTGAAATGACTTCCTCAATCAAGCCAGTCAGCCTACCCATCACTTCCAAGGCTTTCCTTTCTCTCTCTCTCTCTCTCTCTCTCTCTCTCTCTCTCTCTCTGTGTGTGTGTGTGTGTGTTCACAATCAGTTTAGTTCTACTTTCCTACCAGTTTCAAACACACAGCACATGAACTATGCTCATACATGTTGTGCATTTGACTTCTAAAACTTATACCTCTAATAATTTGCTTCTATCTTTTGATGGACATTATATTCGAGAGTTTGTATAATCTTACATATTCTAAGAATGTATGTAAATTCTATCTGAAAAACTAGAAGTTGTTCAGCGCAAATCTCTGATTTTTATTCTTTCTTTTATTTTTGAGGCTTCTTTAGTGATTATCAAACTTCATAGCCACTTATGAGAATTGCGAGTTCAATCGATTTGCTGCCCAGTCGGTGATATATTAAAAATCTATTCAAAAAGGAGAAAAAGAACAAATAAAACCTGCTGCACTTGGCAGTTAGGGCAAGAAAATAAAGTTGTACCTATTCTGTATATTGTATTCTGGGTCCTTTAATTATAAACTCGTGGCTAACACTTAATTATAACATTGTCTTACAAGAAAATTGAGTCCATTCTATTTAAATAAGGAAAGCACTCATAGAGAAGAAAAAGAAGTATTCACTGAAACTGAACTTATTTATTTCTAAATAAAATATAAATAATTTTGGAGCTCTTTATTAGATCCTCTTTCTTGTCATTTTCCTGAATTTTCAGCTTTTCTTCTGCCTGACTTCTGCTTTTCCTTCTTTGGTTTCATCAATAAATTTTGCTCTCTCCAGCTTCACTCAGATAACGACTCAGATACTTTAAAACATATCTTCCACTGAAGCCTTTCAGTTTATTTTTCTCTTGTTTTGTTTTCTGTCCTTTGATTTTCATCTGATCTGAGTTTGTCAAACATAACTTAGTGCAAGCTGTTTTGCAAATAAATATAATAAGGAACTGCAAAAGCCATGAACTCCAAACTTCAGCACAAATCGTCAGCTCTGACGAAAAAAAGTAACCCTGTCAGTGAGGTGTGTTGGTGATGCCTGTAGTCCCAGCACTCTGAGAGGCTGAGGCAGGATAATCACAAATGTGAGTCCAGCCTGGGCCACTCAGCAACTTGGTGAAACCTGGTTTCAAATAAGAAAGAAAGAAAGAAAGAAACTAAGAAAGAAAGAAAGTACAAGGTAGAAAGAAAGAAAGAAGGAAAGAAAGAGCAGAATATGGACATAGCTCAGTGTAAATTCCTTAGTGTAAATCCTCAATACAGAAAAAATGTGACTTTTCATTACATGGTATGACTCTACCTATATCCTCCTTTTTCCACTGGACAGTTGTAAACACTCGTGTTCAGCATTAATTGAAATAAACCAGTTATTATCAGGAGAAGGGACTGACTGCTAAATTCATTTTATATAAATCTAACCTTGAACAGAATGTATGTTTTTCTCCATTTTTTTTTGTTTTCACTAAGTGATTAGCAAAAAAGGGCAACTATATATATTACATAAAAGTGTAAGATAGATGCATGTGAAAATAAGTAATGTTTATTTATTAAACAGTTGTTAATGATCAGTTGTGACTGTGAAGTGCCAAAGATAGCATCACGATGAGACTATTTGGAGTAAAGCAAATGGCCTTAGTGAAAACTTACAGAAACTACTAGTAATTTCAGATGTTGTGTGAGTGGGCTGGGGATACTTTATAATTTTGTATATTTGTGTTACTGAAACTGATTGCTAAATCTTGATTCAATGATCAACTAGCACTAACTTTTTGGCTGTTATTCTTATTTTTGTCACCTTCTCTAAGGTAAGAATGGAAAGATGAACACCAAATTTTCTCCTACAGTAAAGTCTGGCAATTTACTGCATTAGTCTCAAGCAGATCTACCTACTTGCATTAAAATGATAAGAACTTGGGCTGGGGATTTAGCCCAGCAGTTCCCTGACTTTCAAGCACAAGGGCCGGGGTTCAATCCCTGGTAACCACATACAACAATGCCCGGTGTGGAGACTCACTCCCACGAGCAATCAGTACCACATACCACAGTGCCGGGTGTGGTGGCTCATGCCTGTAATCCTAGCACTTGGAAGGAAGAGGCAGGAGGATTGCTGTGAATTCAAGGCTGAGCTCAGGGCCAGCCTGAACTACAAAAAATGAAATAAATAATAAAAAAATGTTTTAAAAATTATAAGAGCTTAACAGGTAAATTGTTAGGAAGTCTATAAAGAATTCTAGTTCATCAGAACCACACAGTTTAGTGGATATTTTTCAGTCATTTGGTAGACCATGTCCATGGAAAATCCAGAAACACTGGTAAATCTCCATTCTACTTTACCTTCTTATTTATCATCCTACTCACAAACTCATGAGACTCATACAATAACTGAGGATAAAAGAGGTACTACTATAAATTAAGTAGGTTGACTGGCATATTTTAATGTAGAAAGGGATTGAATAAACATTGAATTGCATATTTTAAAGTTTTAAGTGAGTATATCTTGGCTAAAAGAATCTTTCTGGAGGGGCCAAGCCACTGAATATTTTTATTGGCTATTTTATTATTTCTAGTTAGCAGCTGTCAAGAATTAGCTCTAACAAGGATTATACTACATACTTTATACCTATCATTGCAGTCGATCTTTGTCACTGTCAATTTAAGATAAGTTTTAGAAACCCTGTTTTATAAGTAAGAAAATCAGAATCCAGAGATGCTCAGCGAAAAACTCAAGTTTGTACTGGACACAGGGCATCAGATTGAAGCTCTGGCCAGGGTTTGTCTGAGTCTTAAGCCTTGTTTTTAATCTTTCTGAAAAAATCCTAAACTGACAGAGAAATAATAGTACTTTTAGTAAGAATTTTAAAAATGCAGATTGATAGAGTTTTAATAGAAACACACAATAAAAGGAAGTGTTGATGATCAGCTTTGGACTTCATATATAGATCATTAACCTGGATAATTCATTCAACAAATGACACTGAACTTGACTCAAGCATTTTCTTTATCTTTCTCAAAATCTTCATATGACTAAGTGTGCTAACTATACTCTTTCAACTATGGTATCTTTACAGAATTACTTGTGAAATTACAACCAAAACCATCCACTCAGAGCGTGAGGAAGTGACAAACCTCTGAGAGCAAAGTCATGAGCGCCTTGAAAGAACTGGATAATTTCGCCAGCTCATCTCCTTGCTTTTGGGCTTCGTGCTCAGGAGAAACCTCAATCAAAACTTTGAGCCTGGATTTCAGCCAGCTAAGAGTCTCTCCTTTTGTGCTAACATCATTTCTGAGCTCCTGGAATGAGAGAAGACCACTGTTGAACACAGTAAGAGTTGTGAATCATGACTTAATGGCAGGAAAGGACTCCACCAGAGGAAGTATGGAAGTAGGGGAGAAGAGACATCCAGCCACCACCACAGTGCCTCCTCTTTTACTCTTTGCGTGCATCTTGACCAAGTCTACAAGGTCTCAAGGGACATGTTCCCTGATGCCAACTGCCTGGAGCTAGTGGGTAAAATCAATACTGTCTTCACTTAAAAAAAAAAACCACATAATTAGATTGTTTAGATATTTGTAGAAATATCCTTATTTACATCAAAGGTGCTTCAAACAGTACTAAGAACATGAGATACCAAGATTAAAAATTATAAGATATGTATTTTGTTTCCTTACTTTTTGTGAGCTGGAAGAAACATGATCCCAGAAATATTGTAAGAAATGAAATATGTTTTTGTACTTCAGTAGCAACCAGTAATCAATAACATTCTATTAAATGTGTTCTAAGGTATCATTAACCATCTCTAGCATTTAAGATGATTATATAATTTGATAGGAAATAAAATGGAGTGTAGAGGATTGAAACAGAAAGGAAGTATATTTTCCTTAACAAGAGCTATGTGACCAGCAAGGGTTAAAAATAAAAAACCAAGTGTTTTCACAATAGCATGTGTCTAAAGGAAGGCCAAGCTGAGAAGGAAAAGGTTGCCAGGCCCCACCCCCAGAACACAAGCTGTGTTCAGGCTTGAGGCTCTGTCACTCTGGCTAGGTTCATCTGACTGCACCTCTGCTCACAAAGGCCAAAGATGAGTCAGCCCCATCTGAATATGACAGGGAAAAACAGACTTCCAGGTTCTGTCCAATTCCCTGTTATTTCTGTGACCCGGCTTTCACAGGGCTCGATGGCATACAAGTACAGCACCGTCTTGCTTTCTGAGACAGTTCTTAAATTTACCATGTTGCACACCCATGCATGACATTTCCACTCGGCATTAGCTAAAGAGATACCACTGAGCATGACAATCTCACAATTACCGACAATTCAGTAGGAAAAAGAAAAACCTTGAATTCTCCACAGTAATAGGAGGACATTTATCTTCAAGACAGTGCTTAGAAATCTATTCATTTTTATAAAGAAGAAGGAGACAACATTTGCATTACCTTTTAAAAATTATTATTAGGAAATTGCCTCTAGCAAACGATGGCCCAGAACTTACTTCCACGGCACGTTTAACCTCACTGTGACTGGCAGCATCAATGGCCGCATCCTTGATCCCCTTCAACCGCGTCTCCTTGGCTGATATCCAAGATGAGAGCTCGGAAAACCTGAAAGTACACAAGTGTCTCCTTATTGAAGGGAGAAAACATCAGCATGGGTAGGTGCAGGAATCCATTTTCCATGAATAGAATTATGGGAATGTGAAAATCTGGTGATAACCAAATTACTGTACTTCCTGGAAACCTTATAACAAAGCTTAGGGCAGAGGAGGCTGCCTTTAAGTTCAGGAACTTGGCAAGAGCTGAGGACAAAGACGAGCCTTGAGGCCTGAGCATATGGAGAGAAGGGACTGCCTGAGGTCCCTCAATTGTGTCCACCATGATGAGGTGCGAAGCCAGAGACACAGATGCTGCTCTCCGGAGTGGGTGGTGAAAAATCAGGGGAGAGGGGATGAGCCAGTTCTGCTCTGAAAAGAACATCTGAGTCAGCTGAAATAAATGTCTCACCCTATTTCTGACTGAAGCCCATCACTTCATAAAAAGTGAAGCAATGTTTTACAAGAACATAGGAAGGGCCATACAATCGGTCTTTGTATTCCACAAAATGAAATATATGTCATTTTTCGCTTCAGAGTCATCTCTGAACTCAAAGGACTCACAGAGACTGAGTCTGGCTCCAGCCCCCAGCTACCTGCCAGCGTAGTCCATCCACTTGTCTGGGTCTTCCACCAGCTTGGCATAGGCGGTGTCAATGGCGGCTCTCAGTTCTTTGAGTGCCGCGTAACAGGTCATAGGTGTGTCCCTTACTGGATCCCGGACGGAAAGCTTCGCACACAGTTCCTCGATGAGCTGTAATCTTTTCTCACAGAGATGATGAGGACCTTTGTCACTGAAGAAAATCTAATAAGCAATAAATGTTTTTATAATCCCTGTAAGAAGCTGTATCATACTTTTCTTTGCATTTTCATTGAAAAACTAATCAAAGATTCCAGCGAACTGCCACTGGAGATTAATTAAGCTATTTTTCCACACCCAAATCAAGCATTTATTATATCTTATAAGTAACAGTGCTCCCGTACATGGCTGTGCTCTTGGGGTACGAGACCTACCCTGTGCTCTTTAATGATTTTTTCACTGCCTTCCTGGGGCACCAGGTTGGTCTCGCGATTAAGCTCCATTTTACACTCTTCAACAGAAGCCAAAAATCTGTTTTTCTCAGCCTCAATCTTCAAATGGAGCAAATGGTAAGGGGCTTCTCCTTGGAGATCCTACATTTCATGGATGTAGAAAAGAAGAATCATGCTTCTGATGAGGTAATTTCTAATTAAAGTGGCAAAAAGACTACACTATTCTCTTTTTCCTTTGGAACTGCAAAAGCCAGGCTTTTCCAAAGCCTGACTATTCCTAGTCTTTTCAGCCTGACTAGGTCAGGCATGTTCATAGCAATTGTGTTTAAATTACATAATAGTCCTGTAAAAGATTAAAATTAGTCTTGCTCTTACTTTATAGGTTATACTGCCACGGCTCTAGGAAAATTGGGAAAGGCAAGATTTGAACTGAGATTCAAGTCATGTACTGATATTCGCAATCTCTTACAAATATGGGTCCCTTTTGATTTGCTAACAACCCTGTGAGGTAGGAAAGGCAAGTTCACAAAGGGGAACTTGAGAAAACCATAGTAGACACCCACCGCAAAGCCAATAGAAAATTGAGCGTTTGAATAATATTGTAGAATTGGTGCTCCACTGAACTGAAAGAACAAAATTCTATATTTGGTCAATTTTTTTCACATTTGTTTTTTCTTTATAACAGGGAAGAAGCGATGGGAGTGCTGCATACATTTCCACACTTTATCGTGCCTGGGTCTCAGCCCCTGGAGCTTTCCTGCTTCACGCAGGACATGTTGTCGTCCACATTCCCAGGTGCCCCAGGCCCACCTTCCACTGTCTGTGCAGCTTCCTGACTGCTTCCTGTAGCCCCTGTTGCTCCTGCTCGGGGAGGATGTCTGTGAGCTCGTCACAAGCTTTCAGGAAAGCGTTGAGGACCCTCTGATCCAGCTGGCTGAAAAACTCCTGAGGTGGCGGGGAGAGCAGTTAAAGTTCCCAGAAAAATAGAACCTGTTATCAACATGATCACACCTGGCCCAGTCTTTCAGCCACCTGTTTTCTGCCCTCGGAAAACTTCTGTGCAATTCCTGCTTTTTCGGGAATAAATTACAAGTATCTATAATTATGAGTTGCTACTCTTCATACCTGCATTTAACTAGTACTTTTGATATTTTAGGGAAATTAATCTGTAGTTCTCAAACTTTGATAAAATATCCTGAAAGGCCAATGGAAAAGCCTAAAATCTTAATTCCAGTAACGGAGTTTTGATTCTGCTTCGGTAAAGTCAGAAGAGCAAGATGAAAGCCAAGACTAGGCCCCATAACTCGGCTTTTCCTTTCTGCATCATGCCCCGCCCTGGTGCTGGGGATCGAATCCAGGGCTTCGTGGTGCATGCTAGAAACACACACACCATCAGTAGAATTGTGCTCCCCAGATTCATGTGCCAAAGCTCTAATACCAAGTATTCAAAATGAAGTCATCTCTATACACCATTTCATATATCACCAGTTGTCTCAATGCTAATGTCACTGTAACAAGTAAACACAAGATGACTTCATGTTGTATGTTACATACAAGTCTTCAAGTGACATTATATTTACACTGTGATATAGTTGTTTATAAAATGAGCACAAATAGCTGAGCGTAGTCATACAAACGTTTAATCCCACCTCTGGAAGACTGAGATGGGAGGACTGCAAGTCTGAGCCCAGCCCAGGCAATTTAGCATTTAGCAAACGTCAGCCTTAAACTGAATAACAAAAACAAAAACTAAAAAGAGCCGGATATGGAGTGGAGTGCAGCACTACTGTAGACATAAACAAATGTCACAACGGACTTAGCCACTCACCTCAAGCTGTCCACTTAAGAGAATTTGTGATTATATAAGAATTTCTGAATTGAATGATCTAGTAATTTGGACAGCCTGGATTATCTAGACTCTTACTATTTCTGCCCACCATTTCTCTGAGTTTCCTATACACACGGTGTCTGCCCTCTAAGTCCCTGTGCCCCCTCCCATTCCATCCCGAACTGGCTCAGAATACTCTTTGGATTCTCCCATTCAAGGCCTCCCGTCCATGCCCCCAGGTTACATGAGACACGACACTCAGACTCACGGTGTGCCTCCGCAGAAGTTCCTCGGGGTCTCCCTTTTCGTCCAGACTCTCCTGGGCGACCCGCAGCACCTTCTCCAGCTCTGCCCGAGACTCCTCAAATTTCTTCATCAGGCGACTGTTGGTTTCCACATGCTTTTTCCAGTCTCCGGTTTTCTTTACCATATTCTTAAAGAGATGGAAACAAGACAGCTATTTCTTGGTATCCTCAAGGGATCTGTTCCAAGATTCCCCAAGGATATCGAATTCCACAGGCTCTCAAAGTTTTTCTATAAAACACGGCAATATTTTCACGGAACCTCGGTGCGTCCTCTCACATACTATAAATCATCTCTAAAGTCCTTATAATGTCTAACACAATGGAAATACTACATAAATAGTTGTCATGCTATACTCAACAATAATGCTATGGCATTAAGGACAAGAAGGAAAGAGGGAAAGGCTGTAAATGTTCAGTGCAGATGTGATTTTTTTTCCAAATAGTTTCAACCTACAGGTGCTTGAATTGCGGATGTTGAACCTGTGGATACGGTGAGCTGGCTGTTACCATAACAGTAATGCTGCTTTTTCATTACTGAAAGCATCATTTGGCCAGACAATATTACCTTTTTTAAAGCTTAAACAGTCACTTGGGAGGAAGATATTTCAGTATGCTGAAATTCACTAACTCTTTTTAATATCAGTATCACAAAAAAGCAGTAAAGTGGTTGATTTAGAAATCTCAGAGGGCAAGGAGTCTTAGCAAGAAGTGTTAAAACAGGTGGTGACTGCTTGTTTTTTGTTTGGACTCACATCTCTAAAGTCAGGAAGAGCAAATTACCTGAAAAGCAACGTGGACATCAGCAATCTGTCTTTGTAGCTTGGTTTGGTCCAGATGCTTTAACACATTGCTCACAGACACAAACTTTTGAACACTTTGGCTGCCTTTCTCAATGAGTGTCAAAGTTTTCTTACAGCTTTCTTGACAAGCTAACAGTTCCTAGAAGGGAGGGAAATCCATGATAGTATTATTTGTAATAGAGAAGAAGAAAAAGGGAGGAAAGATGGAAGGAAAGAAGATGAGAAGGAAAGGGAGAAAGGAGAAAAAGAAGGAAACAAAGAAAAGGAAGAAGAAAGGAATGAAACGAGGAATAAGGAGGAGTAAATCTCAAAAAACAGCTCTCAGGTTTTTTGGTTTTCTTTCATTCTTTTCTTTTCTTTTTCTTTTTCTTTCTTTTTTTTTTTTTTTTGAGACAGGGTCTCCCTTTGTGGTTCAGGCTGGCCCTGAGCTCAGCCTCAAACTCACAGCAATCCTCCTGCCTCTGCCTCTGAGGGCTGGGATTACAGGTTTGAGCCACCACACCTAGCACTGTAGTATGTGGTTCTGATTGCTGGTGGGCATTGTTGTATGCGGTTACTGGGGACAAATCCAGGACCTTGCAAAGATAGGCACTGGAACCACTGAGCTAAATCCCTGATCCACCTCTTAGGTTTTTAATCAGTGCAAGTAAAACCACATGTACAGAGGAACATTTCAAAAGAACTGAGTTGTACGTAATCACCGAAGTCAGTGCTTTTTATATAAGGCATTTAAATGTCACAGTGAGTTTTTAAGTTTTTATATATTTTGTGCATATCATGTTTACATTAAAAATGACAGAATCAGGAATTATTATTTGTCTACTGATCCCTGGGTGTCACCACTGGGTGACAGGCCAGTGGTTTTTGAGAGAACAATCAGAAAATCAAAATACATGTTAGATTTTAATCAGACTAAATAAATGTAATATCAATGCATGCTCACTTTCCTGAGTCAGATGAAGATTATATGTCATTTGGGTACTCTAAATTTATAATATTTGAATTCTTATAGCTCCCATGATAGCAATCTTTTTAACAAAACAGTGAACTTCAGATCACCATCAAACACATCTCAAACCAATAGATCTGGGGAGAACTAGCACCTGTCCTACATACAGCATGAGAAGCAATGGTGACTGACAGCCCCTCCCCCTCTGACTTGCAACCTGGTATCCTAGCAACTTTGGCAGAGGGGAAATGAACCAGCCCAGGCAAGACTGAGTCTTTTTTTTTTTGTCTTGAATCTACACCACTTGCATTTCAACATTCTCAGCAGCTTTGAAAAAAATTCCAAGCTGCTCATTTGAATGTCATTTTTGGTAACCTAAATGTTAACATTAACAGCAAGGCTTTGCTTTATGTTGCAAAGCAGAATAAAGACACATTTATTCCTTTTGAAGATTTAGGAGGCAAAGTGGTAACATCTTATAAAAATCTGTTATGAAATACCAATACTTAATAAAAAGCATCGTCTTAATTATGGGGTGATTATTATTATTATTATTATTATTATTATTATTATTATTATTTTTGAGACAGGGTCTCGCTTTGTGGTTCAGGCTGGCCCTGAGCTCAGCCTCAAACTCACATCACAGCAATCCTCCTGCCTCTGCCTCCCGAGTGCTGGGATTACAGGCGTGAGCCACCACGCCCGGCACTGTGGTATGTGGTACTGGTTGTTGCTGGGCGTGAGTCTCCACGTCCAATATTGTTATGTGGTTACTGAGGATCGAACCCGGGTCCTTGCGCTTGCAAGACAGGCGCCGGAACCACTGAGCTAAATCCCCGGCCCTATGGGGTGATTATTAATGGTAATTTATAGCAATTTTGGAAAATAGGAAATGGATAAGTCACCAAATGGGAGTTGGTGATATATCTATCACGGTACTATAAATAGTAATAATAATGCTACTCAGTACTGAAAGGACATCATTATGTATTATCACCTTCATTTTATAACAAAGACATTACAGGTAAGTAAGGCTTTATCATTTGCTCTATATCAGACCCAAGGTGCAAAGATCTATTGAGATCTATGCTCTTTCCAAGTGACACTGGCTCCTTCTCTGAGTCTATGTCAATTAATGCCATGGCAAATCCTCCCTCCATCCATTTCACCCTCATCTAATGGATGGGTTCATTTAGAACAAACCAACTAGATAAGTCAATTACTTCACACTAAATAAAAAACTGTTATGAATATAAATGTATTCGCTAAAATTGATGCAAAAAAATGACTACCACACCAAACACGTTTCCAGAATGTTATGGTTGGTTGAAAAGATCTATTCCCAGAGTGAAAGAAAAGATCTCATAACGGGGCCGGGGAGTTAGCTCAGTGGTTCCAGCGCCTGTCTTGCAAGTGCAAGGACCCGGGTTCGATTCCCGGTAACCACATACCATACTGAGCATAGAGACTCACGCCCAGCTGCAACCAGTACCACATACCACAGTGCCGGCCATGGTGGCTCATGCCTGTCATCCCAGGACTTTGGAGGCAGAGGCAGGAGGACTGCTCTGATGTGAGTTTGAGGCTGAGCTCAGGGCCAGCCTGAACTACAAAGCGAGACCCTGTCTCAAAAAACCAGAAAAAAAAAAATCTCATAAGACCTAAATTACAGATTAAAAATTCACCATTTATTATACCCTTAAACATACATATATAAACTATATCCATCCATCTATCTGTCTACCTACCCATCCACCATCTATCCATATCCATACTTATGTCTCCAACCAGTCACAGGATAAAGGAGCAAATCTTTTTTTAAAGTGAAACTAACCACTTTACCAAGGGGCAGAGGGGTAGTATGTGTTGCTCAAACATATGTGCGCGTGGGGGTGCTGAATGATTTTTCCAAGAGTCAATATGAAGATGGAACTTTTTTAAAAAATATGTTTTCCTGTTCTTTTAAAATGACAAGTGATCACTGATTTACACTGTTGTTGTGTGTGTGTGAACTGTGTTCATAGATAGCAAGACAGCAGTAGAAATGTAAAGGTCTACAAAGCAGAGAGGACACCAAAAGGTCCCTCTATGTGTGCGCCGCTTTTGTTTCAAGACAGAGCAGTGGGTCTGGCTTTCCCTCCATGAACTCGCAGTCACAGTGAATTCGCCTGCTGTACTTGGCAACCAGAACTCACGCAGAGGGATGCGCACAGCAGATGTCCTAAAGGCTTGTTGAGTCTCGTCAGCCACAACATCATCCAGGCCACAGGGGGAGACGTGGATACTCCACATACACTGGTCCTTCTGATTTTGCTCCAATCAGGTATCTTCACTCAGAAGCTGAGAGTCAGCTCCTCGGAGCCCAGCTACTCTCAGTGTGCAGCCTGAGTGACCCTCCTCCCTCAAAACAGCTCAATCAACACAGGAAAATTTCTTATCTTGGGCAAGCTGTACATTTGTGTCTTGAGTTACTAGTCCTATACTATTCTAAAAATAATCGTGTCCTAACTGAATTTTTATTAGTATATACAACATCTCAGCTTATAAAATGTGCTTTAAAATAACCGTCTCTTCAAAACAGATTTTTCTTACCTGATGTTTCTGTTTGAAAAGAGCACTAGATTGTGCCTCATGCTCAAGAACTGTTATATTTTCATTGACTGTCCCAAGGGACTCATAGAAAGCTGTCATCTGCTTTTCTAACTCCTCCAGCGGAACCAGCAGCTGCTGAGACTCATACAGGAGTGGGGAGCACTTGTCTTTGACCTAAAAACATAGGAAGACAAAAGTTCCACGAAAGGCTGGGGTCACTGTGCACAGCCGTCAGGCACATTTTCTTAAGTACCATGGTCATTTGGTGCTTGCAGATCTCTAAGGATATGACTAATATTTCCACTATCTTGTTAAACTTTGCCATCAATGAGAGAAGTGAGTGCTTATGGCACTTTCTAATGAAAATTCATGCAAGTAGTCCATCTGGATAGCACTCGCCCATTTAAATAACTGCAGTGAGCGAGGAAGATGGCGTCAACTTCCCTTTATAAAACATGTCACTCATTTTCACATTGGCCTTGACCTAAGACAGTTATAAAATATTATTATGATTCTTCACAGGTCTTTATTTCACCAAGCTTTCTGACTTGAACCCTGCGGACAGACAAACTTACAACCCTATTTGGTCTCTCTTTACAGACCCTTCCATCTTTTTCTCACATCTCTCCAGTTCTGGGCTTCACTACAGGAGCCTTATTGACTTCCTACTCATGCAAGTACAGGTGTCACTCACTAATTTTAACATGGAGATTTTCATGCTTGGAGACATCTCCCCAGTCTAAAATGGTCCAACCTGCACTTGTCGTTAATATACACTTTCTTCATAATGAACAAATAAGCTCTCGGAATGAAAGAACTCTATGAAATGTATGCCTGACCACTTTTAGGTTAAACTCCAAGAACTTGGAATTTCTAAGAATCTCTCAGCCCTCCTCATTTTACTTACAGTTGTTACTAACTACTATTATTTTTTTTCCAGTCAATTAATTCTTTCAGACAACTAAGGGAAGAAAGTTAATCATTATTAGATCATTCCTTGCTTTTCCTAAAAAATATGAAGTCAACAATATGCCATATAATCAATAATACTACAAAAATGGGTGTGGGTAGGGCATTTTCTTATTATAAAGCCAAAAATTCTAGATGCAGACAGTTTTGTGCTCTAGAATGCATTGCTATGATGAACTAACTCATCAAGTGGCAGCTACTATCCTGTTGCAGTAGTACTCTGCTGCAACTGGATTGAGCAAAATCAAAAGAATCTACACATGCATACAAGATAAATATATTTTACTTATTTTTCCCTGTATGAAACACATTAGCAGTAATAAAACATAATGACTTAGTTGTGCGTTAAGGCCCTAATTTGTCTTCTAAACTTTCCCTGAGCTGCTAGATCTGGCTAAGAATTATTGTGTATTAGTATTAAATTATAAATCTAACCTGATTTAAATAAAATTATTTGAAAGTGAACTTTCCAATACACAGTAAAGTTTTTTCCCCCTGACTATGTTCTTTTTATTTGTATTTTTACAGTATTCTTTTTCATGAATCTCCATCACTGATTTGACTTAAGCTATTATTTCTATTTCTATCCCCTAAATAATACAGATTCTCCTTCATTTTTGTTGTTTTCCAACTATAAAATGTTTCCACTCACATACCTATTCCTTGCTTTCACTAGAAATTAATTACCAGTAGAAGTAGATAATATCATCCTCTTAAAATTTATTTTGATAGATATAACCTCCCAATGTAACTTTCAAAGCTCTTAAAGAAAATCCCTTAGTAAAACTGGAAAGCCTTATGGTTAGTGTGTATATCTATCTAGTTGTCTGCACAGAGGTGACATGACTGGATACACCCTAAGCTTCCATGAGTTAAGGAAGGTAGAACTTTCACTGTTTTGTCACTATCCTAGCAGGAAAATAAGCTTGAACTTAACAAACTTAACAAACTCTTCTTAAATTCTCTTTCTTTCTGTTTCCTCTTCTCTTTCTATTTTATTTCATTTAAGTGCCCCCAAGCAATACCTATTTTCCATTAAAATACAGTTACTACATTTCTAAGCTAACAGAGGTAACACTTGGTATGAACATCATAGTTTTGTCTTTAAACTTTATGATAAAGTTACTAAATGGCAAAGTCACTAACTCAGGGACATCAGTCTGAACCCAAAGTGTGATTTATTGATGAGTGAATATTTTCTCCATGGGACAAAGAGGCACAGAGCAAGCTGACATTGGTGCTGTACAGCCTGGTGTACATGGAGGCACTTTTCATACCTGGGTTAGCTGCTCTTTGAGACTAGACATGGTGGAAAACATCTCGTTAGCTTCTTCTTGAGAGCTTTCTTTGGCAATGAGATGTGCTGTCTTTGTGTTTATCTTGTACTGAGCGTCCATCACAGGAATCCTCTGCTCAATATCCTGCATGAATCACCAGAAAAGCTCGATTAACAGATGTCCCAGTCTTTTTAATTCCAGGATTCCACAGAAAGCAGAACAAAAGTCCATATGCCCTGCACAAAGTTCTACACTCACAATAAACTTTTAGGGATGTTGGTCATTGCTTTCCTTCTGTATTAACAGAATAGAGCATGATACAAATAAATAGAAAAATTCTCAACTTCATTTTAAAAATGGCCAATATTTGGGCCTGGGGACATTCTGGGAAGGTGAGGCAGATGGGTTGAGAGTTCAAGCTCAGCCTGGGCAACTCACCAACATCTAATGAAATAAAATAAAATTAAAAAGGGCTGGAGATGTAGTTTAGAGTTAAGGCCTCGGATTCAGTTCCTAGCCAAACACACAAAGAAAATGACCAAGTATCGTTAACATAATAAAGATTGGTTGAAGTAATCTTTAGACTTTTAAAGCATATGTTAATACAGAAGAGAAACACTGTATCAGATAAAAGTGTGTAAACATTGTGGAGCAGTTCAGACTTCAAAAATAAAACACTTCTTTCTTTAAAAAGTATTTTCATTGTATAAAACTTAAAATTATGGATAGTAATATTAAGCCAATTTAAATTATCTTAATGATAACTAAAACCAACATCTCATCTTTATGTCATTATTGGTTTTTTCCCCTATGTATCTCTCCACTCCTTTTTTATCCTTTGCTTTAAAAAAAGGATGATACTGTAGCTTCATTCTCTTACTTAAAATTTGAATTATACAATCTTTCTATGTCATTCCATATTGGTCCATTATTTCAAATTTCAAAACTAAATGCTTTTCAACACAAATAAATACCACAATTCATCCAAGAAATCCTTTCTTGTTAGAGATAAGCTTTGGAAGTGTTATCTACAGATGTCTCTTGGTTTTTTCTAATGCTTTGTAAGTTTTCCTAATGTCTCATAATGTAGGAAAAGTTTTACATTGAAAAGCATCTTTGAATTTACTTCATATGCTCGAGACATATTTTTTAAAAAAATCAAGTCTACTTGTATTTTTTATAAGAGGCACGAGTTGGACCATGTGGCCCTGTCAAAATGATACCTTAGAGGATACAGAGACAGTTTTTAAAATGATCTGGAAAACATTGCTCATCCTTAATTTCACGAGAGTAGGTTTCTCATTTTATGACTAAAAAGTCTCACCTCCAAGTCTTGACTTAATAATTTGACATTAATAAAAGAGACTTCTACAGGCTCAGCAAATTTCTTATGGGCTTCAGTTGCAAAATTAGAGAGGGTAGTAACACAGTCCATGTATTCTTTCTTCATTCTATCCATCTCATCAGCTCGAGCATACTGTTGAAGAAAGGTGGAGAGAGCAACATTTAAATGTCATTATGTTGTGATTCTAGGAACCCACAGCCCTCGTTTAGACAGTCTCATAGTCTTGGGAATTGTTATATGATAAGAAAGACTCTAATTCCTAATGCTTATTTTAGACATGTTTGAAGTAAGGCCAATTCCTTTGAAAGGAAAAAAGGAAGCAGCATAGAAATGAACTATGATTTGAAGAGCAAATCATTCTGTATAAGTAGGCTCCATATGTCAATACGATCTTTAATCAGACTTTACACTTCTGTTATTTTCCTTCATTACAAATGGAAAAGAATGAATAATCAATGGTAAAATAGACCAGCTATAAACACTTCCATATTCTGTCCTAGTAAGCCCATGCTATAAGTGTAAAATGCCTCTAAACAGGATGTTTATCACTGCATTTATAACAGACCCATGTTTGAAGAGAACATAGCTTTTAAAGACGTACTTGCTTGACTTCCATAAACAACTCCCTCCAACGCCCATTAAGCAGTAGCAATTGCTGCTTGAGGTCACGAGAAACCATTTCATCACAAGTTTCAATTAGAAAATTGCCAGCATCATTCATGGCGGTATGCTGCTGAATCCAGTGAGGTAAATTTCGGAAAAAATCCTAAGCAACAAAGAATGTACATTAGTATAAACCATAAACCAAATATCAGCAACCATGTGAAAGTAACCAAACTAGGATAATTATATGTTTTTAAAAACTTATGTACATTTTAAGAGAGATTTTAAATTTGTTTTACAACATAAATTTTAATGTTAAAAAATGAATTAGAAATTCTGAGTGCCTTTTCTTTTTGTTGAAACAAATTTTTCCTACGTTGCCCAGACTGGCCTTGAATTTTGGGGCTCAAGTAATTCTCCTGTCTCAACTTCTCAAGTAGCTAGGACTATAGCTCTAGGCCACCGTGCCCGGCTTTGTACATCTTTTATAGAAGAATATTCATGTCATGGCCTTTGCTGAGGATAAAACAAACCATGCTGACCATTTCTTATTTCCATCACTCAAGAAAAAAAAAAACAAACCCAGTGAATTCCTGTCAGTGTCAGAGATTTGTGCCTGGTGTTAAAGCTAGGAAACAGCAATTCCAGGGTCATGTAAGATGTGTAACACATTAGATAAATTTCTTAAAGGTTTTTAAAAGAAATATTGGGGCCAGTTACCTTTGATATAAAAATTAGAATATATATATAAATGGTACCATATGATAATTAACAAAATCATGGAAATAAACATAAAAGAAAAAATTGAGTTAAGTATTTGGATTAAGAACATTTAATACAGGAACATTCTCTCATACTTGCTTAAGCATATATAAATGCTGACAAAAGTGTTCAACTCATTTCAAATTAAACATGTGTTCACATAGGTGTTCACATATGTATTCACAGTAAAAACCCAGGAGAGTTCAACCTCCATTTCATAAAACCTGTGTGGAAAGATTTACACAGATAAGAACACTTCTATTTCTGACAGTCACAGAACAGTTCTGTTTCTGGATCAAACTGAAACCCATACTATCTACTAGGGCACAGTTGGTCTGATCAGAAAAGCCGAAAGCTATGTGAGTGCAAAGATAACAGCTTCCCGAGCTATGCAAAACTATTTAATGCTGCACATACAAATAAAAAATGGTAGAACACTGAAAACTGATACATCTGCTTGGATGCTTAATAAAGGATTAATTTATCTTGAATGGGAAGTCATAATTCATTTTAATATATTTACTGTATTTCTTAATGGAAGCCTGATATTTTAGCTTTTTACATACAAATTGATTTTTACAAGTGAAGAGACTGAGTTTCTATTAAGAAATAAATAGGCAACTCAGTCTGTTCCATTTGGTATTACACGTGACATTAAACACTAATTGAGAATGGTGCATACACATATCATGTTGGAATGAGTGGAAAAAGGAATCCCGTGCAGAAGGAGATCCTTGAATGAGGGTTGATGAAATTCAAAAAGAATATTTGATAGTCCAAATGATGTGGTGTCACACTCGGTTCTGAAGAATCCAGCAATAGACCTTAGACACTGTCCTTCACCAAGACCTCAATATGAATATAGCGCCCCCTGCTGCCTCTTAGATTTGGCTGACCTGCTAAACTGAGTGTAGGTACTCTTTTTTTTTTTTTTAATTTAAAACTTTATTGGTACATTATGAATACACATCATTATCGCATTCAACACTGAGAGTTTGTACCAGAATATGACGTGACTTGATTCTTATTTTTCCCCTTTCCACACGCCCTGCAGCCCCCATCCCCTATACACATAATCTTTGTTTCCTTTTTTTCTAAAGAATGCAGTTACTCTTCAGAACGCAGATGTTGAACTGTGAACTGATAGGATAGGAAACTGCTTTAACAGAACAAGTATATATTGGTCTAAAATAATTTATTACCCTGAAAATGTAAGTTTTCATGTAAAGTGAGATACTTTGTGTCACACTTACAATTATGTAATATTCTCTATGGGCAATGACGTAAGAACGGTTTCTATTTCTAAACCAACATCATATTTTGCTTTTATATGAAACCATTTTACCTTTTTGGCTATTTCTGATTGATTCAGCATTTTTTCAGCATCTTCCAGCCAGGCTTGAAGACTAGCCACGGTGTTGCCATAGCGATCCCAGTTAGAGATCACTTCCTCCAGCATGCTCCTCACACTCCGAACCTCCACCGAAAGATTCCTCCACTGAGCGGTGGTTTCATTCATGAATTTCATTACATTCTCGGCTTCCTCCACTGAAACAAAGAAGACAGGTTACAGTCTCTTCTTTGTACTTAAAATCCTCTATACTTTCTTTCTATGGTCTTATCAGTGGTGTGCAATAGCATCTCTCATAAATACTAGAGTTCATTTCTTACACGTACAGTAAACATATTTGGAAAGCTGAAAATAAGTATATTTTACAAATTGTATCTTCATGCTAATTTAAGCTCTCATTTACTTGATTATGATATTCAAGTAGTTGTTTCCCTTTTGCCTTTAATCCTCACAATTGAAAATAAGTTGAAAATTTAGAAAAGTGAATGCTTATTGTGTTCTCCACAAGATCTCTGTCTCTCTGTCTCTGTCTGTCTGTCTGTCTCTCAAACACACATGCACACAAGGAAAAGTATGATTATGAGAGAACTGAATCTAGTATGCCCTCTCCACAGCCAATGACATGGAGGCACAAAGGTTTTAACAGAGGAGAAAATTGATCTGGTCACCCTGACACGTGTATGCTCTGAATTCTCCTGCAGTCAACATGCAACAAATTCTGTAGCATGTCTTACCTGACCCGTCTGCCTTGACATACATCTCAGCTGTCTGTTTCAAGATCTTGTATGTTACTTCATATTGATCAAAAAACTTGCTGTTTTCTATAAAAGACTAGGAGAGGAAAAGTGGTTGGTTAAACAACAGTAACCATTAGCCTTGTATAGAGTGCTAAAGTCAACTTTATTTTGTATAAGAATCTGGAAATTTTGCCCAGATTTGACAGTCTTATTGTTTGCAAAAATAAAATAAAACAAAATTAATTTCACTGCCACAAATAACCTAAAATTATTCTGATAATATAAATTGTTTATATACTGCCAATTCTAATTCAGCATAAGATTGAGAAAATATTCTATTTTTTCACCACCCAAAGATTTGCTTTCTGAAAAGACAGAAGTTTTTCCAGAGAACCTGGGCCTAGCATTTAGAAAGCACTAAATTTGGAGGAACATTTTAGCATTCCACTGTGTGTAAGCTGTGGGAGTCTACAGTTCTCTGAATATTCATCCTGGTAAGTGATTGCCTTGAGGAACTTTGGATTATAAATAAATGACAGAGCTCAAATGTTTTCCTTACAAGGAAAAATAAATAGAAAATTTTCAAGTAATCATGTATGATACCCATGTTATCAGTAGTATCATATTCAATTACCCAGTACAAAAATTATAAGATAAGACACATATACATATATCTATATCTGCATGTAATTTATACAGATGATAGTGTCAAGTGGGCATAATAAAATTCAGAACATATGTTAACCATTCTTGGATACATTTCATTATTGTTGATGTCAAAAATATAAAATAACTTTCAAAGATTGTTCTTCTATGTAAAGTAGAAAATTAATGCAATTATAGTTAATATATCACCAAAGGTTCTTTAATTTTTTAAATGATATTATGTGTTCCTATGGCTTGAACCCATTAAAACACTTGATAAGTGTCATTATCATAAAATTAAAAATTAGCCTTTACAAACTAGCTAAGGTTCTCTATGCTGATAATATGAAGATACAAAGGGCTGTGTACAGATGTGAAACTGCTCATCATTGATTTCATAAACATTCACAGGATTTAACTGATGTTTTACCATGTTTCAAGATAAAATGCACTGCAGGTGATTTTATATTATAAGTCATTTACGTATATTCTTCAGGGATAAAATGAATACAGGAAGTTGTGAGTGGGTGGAATGAGAAGTTCCGTGGTCAGTAATGTATTCAATAACTTAAATAGGTTTTGTCCTTTTTGTTTGAGATTAAAGAAATAGTGAGTAGAGTAGGAAAGCAGTCACCCTTATTTAGTTGTGCGTCTGATTTCTATTCCCCAATCATGCAAAGTGCAATTTACTGGAATTAAAATGGTGAATAAGGTAACCAAACAAGCAAGTCACGCCCTGATCAAAAATGAAAAGTGGCACTTAATAAGAGAGACACTGTTAAGAAACCATTATATTCAATGAAGTTTAAAATGTAGCCCATGTGTAGGTGTGGTACATATTTCAAGAAGCCAAAGAGGAAAACAATTGCTGAAGAAATAGAAAACTAACTGCTGAAGAAATAGAAAAGACTACCAATGGGGGAGGAGTCTTAGGAAGACTTTTATACCATTATTTACAAATTAATTGAAAATGAGTAAAAGAGAAGAGCTTATTTCCAGATTCACTTTTGGCCCAAGGCCTGAGGAGATGGGAACATTTCTAAAATACTAAAAGTGTTGTGGGATTCATTTAAGTAATTTTGAGTCTTTCTATTGTGAAGACTGGGAAGTTAACTTTCCAAAATGATGACTTAATTATTGTTATTATTATTTTCAATATTGGTGGTTGAACCCAAGACAAGCCTCTGCCGATGAGCTACATTCCAGTCCCTTACTTATTATTTCAATATTTTATTAGTCTATGTAATCTGCGTCCCCCTTTTCTGCTGTGTGGAGTACATTGATTTAGTGTATACACTATTAGAATCATTTCAAGAAGAACTGCTAACTCTCCTTTTAACTGTATTCTATCTAGCTATACCTCTCAGAAAAGTGAAAAGGTAAATACAAATGTATATTTTAAATCATAATATCAGGATCATTTTTTTCAAAATTGACCGAACTTGGATGCAAATTCAACAAATAGTCCTGTCAGTCAGGGATTAAACACCATGCCAGAACCACTGAGCTAAATCTCCAGCCCAGTCAGAGAACTTTTAAAGTTGATGCTACTTCAAGAAAAATAAGGCTTCTCTTCTGTCACTAAGTTCAAAATATGAGTGGAAGTAAGTAAATTTCTACTTTCACATAAAAAGCTCATCAGTTTCATTTGAAAGGAGCTAAAGCAGCTAATTTAAGGTTTTCAAAAACAATTTTGAGGGCTGCTTTCATCAGGCTTGTCTGCTTGATTGTCCAATTGTAACTATAAATAAAATAGTTATGAATAATAAAATACGTATTCACGTTACTATTTTGGTAATCATACCATCCACAATCCCAAGAGCTCTTCTTTTATATGAAAGGTTGAAATGTTATCTTACTTCCTCTATAGTAAAATCCAAGCTCATGCTAATTAACATGTTCATTGTCAACAATTCTGACAGCAAAGACCAGTTGATTATGCTCCGATTTACACTATAGTATGTAATCATTTGTCAAGAGTACTTGACCAACTGAGTCCACAGTAAGCATCTGTGAAGTATTTTCCAAGAATTTCTAAGCATCCCCTGGCATACCCAGGACAGGGAATAGCTCCTTTAATTCTCCCACTCTTAAAAAGGTACTATCCTTCTGTTTTTGCAGATGATGAAGACTGAGTTGAAAATTTAGACTAAAGAAAAAGTTACTACAGATGTTTTACCACATGAATATTATTTTGTTTATGAGATAAAAATAGAGCACAAAAATATTTTACTTTTAAGGAGCCAAGCATGGCATGCAAGGGATTGAGCTTTTGTTTTACTGAGGAGTGATGAGACTCTGAAATGATCTCTTGTAGATAAGAATGATTTTCCTTAAAACTCCAATAGGACCTAAGAAATTTACAGAGTGTGAAATGGAAGGAAAACAGTCTCCCTTGCCTTTGTTTCTCAGGAAAAATCCTAGTATTCTATGATTATCAATATTACTGTTAACAACGTGGAAAAAGAAAGTACAGTATTTATAGACATTGGGACGTTACTCCGCCAGGGAGAAGGATAAATCCGAGTCACATGTGGGAACGGAGACGCACCCTGAAGCCACACTGCTCAGTGAAACAAATCAGACACTCAAACTTAGCACATCATTTCTCATATATAAGAAACTTGAACTATCAATAAAAAGTGAAACAAAAGACAGATAGCAGAACATAGGGAGACCCATCTTTTGCACAAAGTATAGAAACCAAGAGATGGAGAGAGGGAGGAAGGGAGAAGAGGAATTAGCATGTGTTATGTACATGTACCAACTCACCACAAAGAATATAATCATTATGTACTACAAACATATACTAATAAAAAAATCAAAAATATAATCAAGGAAGACTGTCTCCCCAAATTTAAGTTAGCCATAAAGTCACGTGGCTGGTAAAGTGGCCAAATCATAATTGGAGCACTTTTCTGTGACTGGAGGCTGGACATTAACAATTCACCCCAAGTCCTACGGCAAGTAGCCCTTAGGGAATACATGCACCCAATGGCCAGGCTGCTATGTGTAGCAGTACCATCAATGGACCAGTATTAAATAAAACTAATATTTATGCAAGCAACACTTTTTAGTTCATTAGGTGTTTTAAAGCAAAGCTATTTGGACAGTAAAATTCAGTACTTGTCCATAAGAACTTCTGATGCAGAAAGATTCGGATTCATATTCTGACTCCACACCACACCTGCGCCACCACCTGGAGTGTGTGACTTGGACTTTCAAAGGCTGATGCTTCCAGTTTCCTCCATGGATAAAACAATGCCCAGATCATGATGTGCTTTTGGAAAAGCAAAACATCTAATGTCCCACAGTGATCAAAACTATTAAACAAAAAGCACCTTAAAACTCTTCAGGAGAAGAAATATGTATGACAGGTAGTTATTTCACTGTGGGATGAGGATATTAGGAAATGTTCATTACATGCTGTGTATAAAAGGTGATTAGTAATTTATAAATAATAGTGAAAGTTGCAAAAATGGTTTGAAATTAGCAGCTGATGAACTCTTTAGCTTTATGGAGTAAGTACGATGTACTGATGATTTTATCATTAAAAATGAGTCTCTATTTTTCTGTTGGGAAGTTGAACATGTGTTATGTATATGAAATGATTAACAAAGAGAATGATTAGCATCACTGTATTGGAACATTGATGTGGTGAAACCAACCTGTTAGGTATTTAAGTCTGACTGGCTGTTCCTAAATAGCCAGAACAAAGAATGGACCTTGTCTAATTAGTAATTAGCTACTGAACTCAGGGTAGATCACGTGGTGCAGCTAAATCTGAAAATGTAAATGCATATCTGTGTTTTAATAGCCAAAAGATTAATGTAATTACTTGGTATGTTTAAAAATGGATTTTCATGACTTTCCAAAATAATTACAAATTAATAGAGAAACCTATCATAATAGATTTCACCTTTTTTGACAAATGGTCATATTTAGTAATTCCAGAGAAAAATTTTAGTGTAAACCAATTAAATCTTTTTTTCACATATATGTTATTACCACATTGTGGAAGGATAGCAAAACTATGGTTCTAAGAAGTCTCAGTGAAGATATTATCTCAAAAAATATTTAATCAGAGCCATTATTGAGTCTCTGTCACTAATCACATTTTAATGGGTTTATATTTTTGAAGTTTATCAATTTATAATTTGAGATTTGCATCTAAGCAAGTGAAGAGTAAAAGACTAAGATGTACCATTACTATTTCTTTTATGAGAAAATTTATGCTGCAAATAAATTTGGGGGGGCATGTTTAATTGTCTGTGATTAAATTAATTGCCTTTACTAAGAACAACATAATAACTACATGTAAATGGAACTTCTTGTTATAGATGAACCTGATTCATTCATGCAGGGATACCAGTCTATACAGTGTACAATTACCTACAAAATTGCCCTCAAATATTGGATAATCTTTCAGAAGAAAGTAGATACAGAGATTCGCAGACACAATTTTCCTCTGCCTGGGTACACATCAGGGGCAAGGAAGCTCAGGCAATGACGGGAAAGGGGCACACTAGAGCTAGTGTAAGAGTGGACGGCACCCATGGCAACAACACAAAACTGTTCTACACTATTCTGAATGGGATTGCAGCAGATGCAGAGATAATCTTTAAGTACTGCAATCCAGTTCAAAAGGATAATCGTGTCCAAATCACAGAAGGGAGTATGTAGGGCAAAAACTATTTTAAGCAATAAAGGCCAATTATGCAGGAAAATCTTTCCAAGCCAAGGGGTTTTCCAAGACAAATTCCAGAGAGTACAGGTATGTAGTTGAGGTGACTGTAAAAAGCTTACACCCTAGCTCTAACCCACTGAACACCCTGGTATCTTTATAGTTAAATTCCAGGTTAAAATAAGAGCATCAGTGGAACTGGTACATGCACAGTGCTACCTCTACAGGACAGCTGATTCCTCCCCCAGAGCACCGGGGACTTACGACGTAGTTCTGCAGCAGCAGTTCCACCGACTCCCGTCTCCCGTACTTGATGATCCAGGACTTCAGCTTTGACTCCGCGAGGACCAGCAGCGAGAGCAGGCGGTACTTTAATTCTAGAAATTCCATTTTCCTTAAGTGCAGCGCTGACGTGGAGGAGACAAACTGAAACCTAGAGACAAAACGGAGAATTTCCAGTGTGTAACTAATAGTAACAGAACAACGCGTGCTCGACCTGTTACATGTCAGCCTTAAATGTCACAGAGCACCAAGGTCCCCTAGACTCCAGCTGACGGCTCTCTGCGGACCCGAGTCCTTGCCTAGCTCTGGGTTTAAAGGCAAAGCACTATTGATTGAAGTCTTTGATTCAGTTCTCGCCCCTGCCAACACATCTCTCATCTGTTTCTTTTACAAGCTGTTTTTGCAATATTACATAATGTTCCCTACAGTACTGAATAAAAATACAGCCTGGGAAGAAACCATCCCTGAGATTTCCAGGCTGTGGGCACATTCGGGCTCCCTCCCTGCAGTTAATAATACATGAGCCTGTTGGCATTTGTAGCTTATGCCACGAGGACCCACCTTTCATTTACCAAACGTAAACACCTCTGGAAAAGACAACACACAAAACATTGAAAATATCAGAAAGGTACAAAGCATCCATGTCGCAGTTTAAAGGGAGACTTTGTACAAATGCAGACATTCTCTTACCTCTCAGCCATGTCCTCTAATTGGTCAGGCGGCACTGGAATCCCGTTAACAGACCTGGTCTGGTAGATTTCATGGAATGCTCTTTTGTGGGCATCTGTGTTTTGAAGCAGATCCTAAGATACCATTTAAAAAAATTAAAAATGAGGAAACATGTTCACAGGAGGCTGGGAAGCTAATTTTCAGCCTGCACCGATGAGTCAAAGTATTCGACACTTTGATTCAGCTGTCACATTCACATGTGCTGGGTGCCTATCTCCAGCTCTTATCTTGAGCAGGACTTGGTGCTCGTATAGGAGACACGTCGCTAGACCCGTGTCTAATAACTATGGCATCTTTTAAACACACATGACACTTGCACAGCAGTGCATTCAGTCCTTTTAAAGGTACATGATCCAAAGAAAAAACTATTTATTGCTATAAACAATAGTTTCAGTTATTTTTCTTTCCCAGAGTCTGGCTGCATTGCTTTTTAAAGTCTTAAGACAAGTGGAAGCCCAAGAAATTTAACCCTTTATGGTAAGAGGTATCAAGCTCTCTAGAGCTATTTTTTTTTAAACATGTGTAGGCTGTCTTGCTGCCATGCAAAGTAAGCTGATTAGATTACAATGTATTTTGAAAATACCCTTTGGCTTAGAAAATTTCCAACAAGTTCAGGGAATTTCCCTTACATAGCAAAACAGGAAGACCAAAGGTGACATTTAAAAATATTCTTGATCAACCATATAGAACTCTCCTATTGATTTACTTAGGCTAATTTGAATCTTCTAATGTATGTCTTTCATAGCCTTATACTTATTTATAACCCCTAGGCAGTTCTTCAGAAAGAAGTAAAGGGAGAGTGAGCTAAAATTAGTTAGAAATCAGTACTGTTTTCTCAGATCAGGATTTAGCAGATAAACTGGACAAAAGAGAAGCAAAGACAGTCTACACACTTGAGGAACAATTTAAATAACTACTATGAATTACAATGAGAAGCCCTGACTGTGTGCATTTGCACACATACGTGATGTCTTAATCTCAGGGCCAGGTTATACTTATCCTGGTATATTTTGCTGTGGTCACGTTGACTTCTTCAAGTCTGCAGGTAACTATTGCATGTTATTTCTAAGTCATTTGTGCCAGATGGAAGGTCTGGTGACCAGCTGAGAGCTGACCACACAAGGACAGAGGGCAGGCCTGTCTGTGGTGAGTATTCTAGTCACTGCTCCCTTCATTACAGAATGCAGGCACATTGTGTAGCTTAGGGTTTTGGCTAAAACACCTCCAAGTGCTGATAGGACAAATGTGGAGCCATTAGCCCAGTCAGCTCTGTTGTGTTATACCTGACAATGTCTCATATTTTGCATTGAGCAGAGTCTCTATAATGTAAACAAAGCAGGTTCACACACAGATTAAAGAACTTCTACAGCTGGCCATGAAATTACTGACTTCTCAGATGGGGCCTTTCACTGGAAACAGTGAGATGCTGTGCAAGACACAGATGTCTAATTCACTTTGTTAGATCATACGAGGTCAGTGAAAATTTCTGGCCTTCTATTCTTAGTAAAATATGACCCAAAACTGGATCATAGGACTGTGATCCGACTGCAGCAGATGATCAGTTGCATCTAAGAATACAAACAAGGCACAACACTGACCCTGGAGCTCCATTGTGCACCAGAACCGTCACTGAGGCTCAATGTGGCCCAGTTGGAGCTGACACAATAAGAAAGAATTAAAAGGCACCAATCATAGGAAACGAGCTGCTCTGCAGGGGACCAGAGGCAACAGCCAGTTTGCAGGATCCAATTCATGGTGGTAGGAAAGTGCAAGTTATTTAAGGCTAGACCACAGCAGAATATAAGCTAGAAGAAAAGAGGTCTAGTTAAACAGTTCTCAATTCTTACATTAAGAGGAGAAAGTCAGGGTGTTGATTCACTTTCAATTCTGTTAAATATCTATGGACAAACTTCAAAGACAGATTGCACAGGTAAACTATATGATGCTCAAGGGAAAGCAATTGAATAAGATAGAATGAGCTAGCTGGCAGAACCAAATATACTTCCTCTCTCAAGGTATAAGCAGGAAGAAAAAAAGAAAGAAAAAGGGTAAATGAAGCAATGAGATGGTCAAAGTAAATTCAAGTGTGTTGTATCAGTATTTATAGATCAATGCAAATGAGGTATACATTTGTTAATTAAAAGATGGAGATTTTCAGATTTTTTTCAGAAACTAACAAATGAGTCATCTGCTTTTTCATCAGACAAACCTAATTACTAAAATGATAGATAAGCAGGAAATAGCATGGCAAAGAACATACTAGGCAATATTAACTGAAAGATTATTAATACGAGTGCACTAATATCAGATGAAACAAACTAGAAATCACTAAAATAATAATTCACTGATGAAACTTTCAACTTACTTAAAGAAGATACATTAAATCTGAATTTAAGTATACTTCAAAATAAGAAGCAAAAACTGATAGTATGGCAGGAAAAACAGACAAATCCACACTGCTGCAAGAATTACCCCCATGGCTGGGGACAGAACCAAGGGGACTAGCGAGAGAGCAGGCTGCCTGGAGAGGCCGGGTGGCGGCTCAGAAGTGCTGTCCTGGGCCGCCTACCATGTACTAAGTAGATGGAAGCCCACAGTGAGTTTTGAGAAGAGCAATGAAAGGATCTAAATGGTGGTTTGCTTGTGCTTGCAAGGCTGATCTGGACAACAGAGATCAGCCTTGAACTCAATGGCTTGAATTTGTGCTCCTGCTTCAGCTTTCCAAGTGCTTAGATTACAGGCAGGCATCCTCTTGCCCAGAATTTTACAAAGATTACTATGGAAATTCTACTGAAAACATCTTGTCCTGGATTCCCTGGGCTTCTTAGGCAGTGCCTTGGAGAATTTCTTCCTACCTTAGTGGTTGCATCTTCTTTTGCTAGTTTATCTTCTACACTCTGATCTCCCAGCAGAAGCACAATTCTTTATCCTTTCCTCTCCACCTGTCCACACTATTTTATGTAATTCTCAATCATTTTATCTTTACATATGCCTCTCAGTGTCTGTGACTCTATGTTTTTCTCTCTAGCCTATACTTCTGTCCTGAGAGCTGTACTTTACCTCCAACTGCCTACCCCACTTGTCAGCTTGGATGACAAAGACACTCGTCATCCTGCAAACTGAACACCTGAACTGACATTTCCTCCACTGTTTCCCCATCTCAGTCAAGGGACTGCATTTTCTCAGTTTCTTAGCCCCAACATAGCAGGGTTATTTTGACTCCTCTTTGCTCACAATCAGTATTTAATGACAGAAATTCTGTTAGCATTACATTCAAAATATATTGGGAATCTCAGCATGTAACATCTCAACAGCCATCAACCTGGTTCCAGACACTACAGCATCCTGGCTTCTACCTTCCATGTCTGTTCTTGCCTGCAGCTTGGGGGAACATTCCCATTTTCTGGTAAGAAAATGGAAGGGAGAAGACTGTCGGGACCTAACAGAGCAGATTAGGGTGCCAAAGTGCACACAGGGAAAGTAAGAAGGCAGAAACATCATATTAGGAAAATACAGGAAGTGAACTATAGGCATACATACAAGATTATGAAAATAAAAAAGAATATGTTGAAGAATTTTATGTTAATAGTTTTCAAGATAATCAAAGGGGTAAATGTGAGGAAAGTATCAATGAGCAATACTGACAATTAAATTTTAAAATATTTTTATATATTAGTATATGTTTATGATACACAGTGAGTACATTTTATCATGGGGAACTGGCATGTGCACATATCATATCTTAACCCTTCTTGCTTTCCCTTCCTCTCCCTTCCTGCTAGTCTCCCTCATCCCACAAGTTGCCTTCTTACTTCCACAAAATCTCTGTCTGGTGAGCTTTTATTTGGCTCTTTAAGTTATTTAATACTTTGGGTATCTCCTATAAGAGAAGCCATGCAGTATTTACCCTCTCTGTCTGATTTATTTCATTTAGTATTATTTTATGAATGTGTATCTATTTTCTAACAAATGACTCATAGTTACCCTTACTTATGACTGAAATGAAGTCTCATAAAACATTTATGTATATTCTTTATTCATCTGCTGATGGACCAATAGGTCACTTTAAGGTTTAGCTTTTATGAGTTGTCTTCCCATAAATATTGACCTAAAATTTTGAGAGCCTGAAGAGCAAGGAAAATTAATCCTTTTCAAAACAAAATGGACTATATAGTGTAGGAAAATAATGCGATGCAGAGTTAACATAGTGACAGCTCAAATGATGACAAATGTGATACAGTACAGACACACAAGAGGTAAAAGTTTGGAAAAGTTATACTTTCAAAAGAGGTGACTAGGAAGAGACTGAACGGAGATCAATACCCCAGAGGGATCGTGAGGAAAAGACCTGGAGAGGAGGCATTTTTAAAAATTTGATGTCAGTTTTTCTAGGGCGGTTTTGGTGGCTAATATTTAAAATAGGAATTACATTCTCTATGCTTTTTAAAATCTAATCTAAATGTTAGTATTATGTTTATCTGCAATACAAGTTATTTGGGAGCAAGGATTGTTTCTGTTTTGCTTATGAATGTATCAAATATCTAGAACACTACCTTGCACATAGCAAGTGTTGGATAAATATATTTTGAAAATCCAGGAAATATTAGAAAGAAATATATAGAATGCAGAAAGAAAATTAGAAAACCAAGTTAAGAAAGAATTTCACAGTTTCAGGATGCTACAATTTAAATCTAAAATGTCCTTCAAATAGTTCATTGTTCAGAGGCAGGACTTTTGGGGAGGTGATTGATTGGATCATGGCAGTGATCACATCACGAGGAAATTAATTTAACGATCAATTCAGAGTTGAGTGCTGTTAGGAGGTGGGGTCTGGGGGAGACAGCCATCACTGTGAGGTATGACCCGGAAGGGGAAACTGCTCCCAGCCCCTTCCTGCTCTCTCTCTACTTCCTGGTCACCATGGTGTGAGCAATTTTCCTTTCCTAATCCCTTTCGTCATGAACCTTCTGCCTTAGAGCTGCTGACTATAAACTGAGTCTTCTAAAAACCATGAACCAAAATAAATCTCTTTGCCTTTATGTTGTGGGTGTCAGGTATTTTGTTCCACTGACAAAAAAGTGATTCTGACACAGGAACAACCACTTGAAATGCTTCTAATAATGCAGGAAAGATGAAGAGTGTCAAATGGTCACAAGGTGAGGAAGAAGAATTTTGAGCAGCTTGGCCTGGATGCTTTGGCAAGGAAAAATGATTGAAGTAGGATTTACAGAAAATGAGAGAAGAAATTTTTGAAACAAAAATAAGAATATGAACAATGCTTTCAAAGTGTTTTTCTATCAAAGGAAGAAGGAAATTTGGACAGTAGCTGGAAGCTCATGATGAGTAAAATGAGAGAAACAACAGAGCATTTGTCTGGGGATGGGAAAGCACAGCAGAGAGAGATGAGGGAGGCAGTAAGAAGGGAGGACGGACAGGTATTGTTCTGGAGAGGGAGTGGGGAAGGGATCTAGTGCACACATGGAGGGGTTGGCCTGAGCTGGGAGCCAGATGGTTCATCCATAGTAACAGAAGCGAAGACCGAGTATTCAGGCACAGATGATAGTAGGTGGGTTGATGTGGTCGTGGGAACATACGGAAATTCTTTTTTGACTGCTTCTATTTTCTCCAAGAAATAGGAAGCAGTGTCAGCAGCTAAGAATGAGGATGGGGAGGAGGTGTGAAAGGTGTAAAGAGAAGAGGTATGAAATAATTGTCCCCGAAACAGAAAGAGATGGAATCGGGAAACCCTTACAACTGCCAAGCAAGCAGAAGGACCCACTGGGGTGAGTCACGGTGCCTGGACGGTGGGTGTGGGGTGTTTTTCTCCAGCCTTGGTAGCTGCCTCTGCATGAGTATGGACCAGGCAGCGCTGTCTTTTCACAAGATCACAGGACAAGGGATATGGACACGGCAACTGACAGTATGCTCAGGGTCACTTTATAAGCACTGAATTTGAGCAAGACACAAACAGGAAGGCATTCAGTAACAGATAAAGTATCAACTAGTTCTTAGAAAACAAAGGGTGGAGAGTTTGATTGTGACCAAGCAACTATACAGAGGGTTTCAGAGACTGGTGACAATGATTGTAGGCTGTGACTATGGAGTGAGGGCCAGGGTGGACATAGATTCATGGGGGGAGAAGGGGCCAGCCTACTGGATGGATCATCTAGTCAGTACTGAAGGTGTTAAACATTATGACATGCATCATTCTGGAAATAAAATTGAAGTCAGGGAAAGTTACCAAAGTCGAGTTGATAACTCCCTAAGGACAGGGAGCAGGCAGTGGAGCCAATAGCTATTCTCATGATGCCTTCAGACAAACAATAAAACAATCAGTAAAATCACTTGGCATGTGCTATGTGTAACAACTCCTTGGACACATGGTGCTTAAGACACCTGGAACGTCAGCTATGTCACCTTAGCTATGTCAATTTCTCTTTGCCTTCAGTTTACTCATACGTCATGAGGACACTAATGTCAATCTCGTTTCTGTCCATCATGTTATTATCTTTTCAGAAAACATTGAACATTTAGGACTAAAATATT
>PVIR01016441.1:19632-36700 GCA_004026965.1 Petromus typicus | reverse complement strand
TGCAAAGTTCAAAGTATTCCAATGCACAGGCAATGTTATTTAAGAAAAAAGAAACTATTAAATAAACCACAAAGAAACTGCCCTACAGTAGGAAATATCTGACTATTTTCCCATTTAAATTGCAATCAAACAAGAAAATAAAAACCAAACAATAGCTATACTGCCACCAGGAAAAATATTAAAGAAGAAAAATTTCAGAAAGGTGTTTCAATAACTCTTGGACTAAATAGAAATTTAAAATGATATTTTAAAAGATACAGAAATCAATCAGATGATAGTTATACAGAAAAAATTTAATTCACAGGATACAGTCAAAACAGTAATCCAGTGAAAACCTATGCTTTTAACTGTATATTAGAATATGTAGAAATTTTAAAATTCAATGAACTACACACACAATATAGGAAGCTAGGAAGCATTTATATAACATAATATTTAAAAAAATTAATGAAATAAAAAAATACATAGATTACCAATAAAGTTTTTTGAAAATTTCTTTGAAACTATGGTGAATCTGAAGAAAAACAGAGAAAAGAGGAAACACATGTCAATGTGATTACAAAGTATGTCTGTATAAAAATCTTAGATATGGGCTAAAAATGTTTACTACAAAATAACTCTATGTATAATTCTGTACAACTATTTATAAAGCTGGAAAATGAGTATTTTTCTAGGACAGCATATAATCGGTGCACACACCCATGTGCATGCATGCATACACATATTTTTCTTAAATGTGTTTGACCATAAGAAAGCTTCCTTATCTACTGGAAGCCTACAAAAAAATCTGTTTAATGATAGAACATTGTAAGACCCTCTGTTCAACCCAGAAAAATCCAAAGCTGACCTGCATCTCAGTGCGATATACTACAGGACTTGACCAGAGGGGAAATACATGAAAAGATACTTTATGAAGAAACATTATCAATGTGTGCCAATGATTTTCTTCCTAAAAAGTCTTTAAAATACTACCAGCAGCTGTTAGAAAATTATGAAATCAACATACAGCAAAAGACAACATTCGTATTTATCTGCTTTAACCAATTAAAACTAATTGAAAATAAAATTCTATTTTAAAAAATATCATAAAATTCCTATGAACAGAATTAATGAGTAATTTTAACAAGTATGATCCTTTACTGAAATCACAAAAGAAAGCTGTATCTGTAAGGAGTGGAAGAAAAGAAATTTTTCTAAATACAAAAGCAACTCTCTCTGAACTCATTGATTAGGGTGATGCTGTCGCTGCTTTCACATTTTACTCAGTCTCCTTAGATGTCCACACTTCTAAGTAAAGAATCTAGGCCTTATTTTTACAATTTTTTAAAGAGTTAGATGTAAGAGAAAGAAAATGCCATCTCGTTATGTCCCAGTGGATTTGAGGCCTTTCTGGGTGCAGCCCCTGGGCTGCTGGGGTCAGCTGGTTGGCTGAGAGGCACGGCCAGAATCCAGTCTTACTTCTAGCTCTGCTCAACTCCCTTACTACAAACAATGCCAGTCACTTCCCTTGACATCCCACTCACACGTAAGTTCTGACAGGGATGTCATTTCTTATCCACTGAGAATGGCAGCTTTCCAAAGTGCTCTTGGGTTTCAGCTCCTCCCCACCTGCGTGCTTTATTTGCAACCCTCCCAGTCTCAACCTTGGCATGCGTTGTCACCAACTCAAACGACAGGCCGTCCAGGGAATCTGTGGGCCCTTTGCTGAGGCCCATGGAAAACCTGGCCTCCAGAACCGTGACACGCTCCTGCCATTCACCCTCAAACACAGCTTATAAGTTTCACTATCAAACACCTACCCAAGCTGTGCTTACAGGTGGAAAAGAACTCATTCCTTCACATTGCTTTAGAATTTAGTTTTCCTGTGAGAATCTCAGCAGGGACTTGGAACCTCTGCCCTGTCGGTAATGTGACTCAGCAAGAAGGACGCAGTGAACTCAAGTAACAGCCTAGACACTGACAGCCGGGATGCTCTGCTGTGGGTATCAGATCACATAAGATGAAGTTCATGTACTTCCTGAGTGAACCGCCTACGCACCAGCCCGTCCTAGATTTCACCTTCTCATCCACAGTTTACAATTAAGTGACTCTGTGCACAAACGTGTTGTGACTTGAGTGAAAGCCTGAGTCACCCGGTGAACTTGACAAGGTATAAGTAGTAAAATGAGACCCCTGACGAGAAGTAAAAGCATTAAACCTCTTCTGTTTGAGGTTAGATGGAAAAACTCTGGTGAGACACCAGCTCGTGTTTTATTTCAAGACCACCTCCTATCACTAACCTCATCCAAGTCTCCCTTTTACCTTAGAACACCACAGCTACGAAACAAGTCTCCTAAGGATAAATTTCCAAACAACCCCTCTATATAATGAGCCACTTCTCCAGAAATACATAGCAATTCACTCTGTGCCATTATTACCTGGAAAAATATGAATCAAACTCAACATTGATGAGTTTTATAAATGATATTTTAAATAGTTATACTTCCACTGAACTGATTTAATCAGTTGCTTCGGCATATCCTATGAAATTCGCAGAGAGGCTGGGGAGAGGCCCTAGCCTCTGTGCATGCCAACCGGCTATTTCAATGGAGAAATTTAAACCCACAGCTGTTAAGGGAACAGACATAACCATGTCCTCCATTTCCACTGTGCTTTTCAGAAAAACACTTTCACTTTAGTTTTGGTTACTGAATACAGACAAAAAAATTCAGTCAGTGCTGCCATGATCTACAATCAAGGGCAATTCCATATCACGCCAAACTTGGTAATGAACAAGTCCAGTTCTGACTAGGCAGCTGAAGGAAATGCATGGCCCCACTAGCTACTCTGTAGCTCTAGAAAAAGTAGTTTTTTTCTGCTTTTCACTCTCTAGAATAAAAAGGCAACAATCAACATTTTATTATGTTGCTTAAGTTATTTTCTTTTAATATGTTAAAAAGAAATAGGTGCTTGTAGTATTTTTTAGTATGTCCTATTCTTTTCATTTTCTTTCAGTATGAAATTAGGCCTTGTACATCTGAAAACTAGAAAAGCTGCCTTCATATCAGGAAACTGCAAAGACTAATTAATATCACAAAAGTTATGAAGTGAATCAAACTGATGAGTTTCCATAAGAGTACCTGAGTTACAGATTTAGAAATGATGAACTATTCAAAGACACTGCCCACTTCTGTTCACCTGAGGTCAAAGATATATTATAGCTTCACGTATTACTCTCAGGTTTATAATAACAGCCGCCACTGAGCTAATCTATAATTGAATGTATTCTTGTGTCTTACATTTACTCAGTTATCAAACATTCACAAAATCCTACGAATGTATTTAGGATACTCTTGTCTATGCATTAAGTCATTCAGCTTATTCTCACAAATCCTCATAAAAGATATGCTAATGTTAACATCATTTCCCAGCCAGGTGTTTGACTGGTGGAAGTAAAAGGGCTGTTTGAAAGGCCACATCCTTCACTCCTATCCAAGGCATCTTCCTAGTTTGACTTTCTTCTCCATATGGCAGGGTAGACCAATGGAACTGTGGACATCTCACACATACCAGACTACCAGGTCTACAGATATAGGTATAGAGAGATATGGATATAGATATAGATGACATAGATATAGAGATAGAGATAGAGATATAGCCTAAAAAACTCTAGCTTGATGACCCACTCTAGAAAACTGCTTCAGCTATGAAGAGGATTTTAAATGAAACTTTCGGGTTGGGGTTTTGGCTCAGTGATAGCATGTGCTTATTAACATGTGTAGGGCACTCTGGCCTGATCCTCAGCTCCAAAATAGAAAACTTAAAAACAACCAGGCCTGGTATCACAGGTTTATAATTTCAGAACGCCGGGGGACTGAGGCGACAGGATCACAATTTTGATCCCAGCTTGGGCAACTTAGAACTTGCTCCAAAATTTTAAAAAGACCTGATGATATAGCCCAGCGTAATAGTACTGGGGTTCTCCAGTACTAGAAAACAGAACAAAACTCTATTTTCCTTTGCTATTCCCAGTAGATTGTGTGAGCAAGAGCAGGTTAACACCCACAAAGGGTGCTTCAAAGGAGAGAGAGAAGGAAACTGATCTTCTGAGAAGGCTAGTTTAAGAGCTACAGGAAATGTCTGAATAAAGATGAAAATAAAGATGTGTTACAAAACCAGCCAAGCAGTGAAATTAAACAGTATTCAAAAAGATATCACACTCTGAGTTGTGAGGTATTTTCTGATAGACATCATTTCTATTCATTTGATGATCCTCACTCTTTCCAGTAACGTTTAGCCTTAATTGTGACTAAATTTACTAGTAACAGTTATTTATATCAAAACATTAATGTAAAAAGTGTGAGGAACTTTTTTGAAGAGGCGGCATCATGACAAGTGGCAGGGAGAAGGGAGAGAAGGCAGAGGAGAAGGCCAAGCAATCCAAACCCACACAGAACACAGCATGACTGATTAACTCGACTGGCTCATGTAGCTGAACTGGTACCTGTAGAAATGGTGAAGAAACCCTCCACCAGGGGCTCTGAGGTGTTAGAAGAGCCAAACCAGGCTATCACGACACCTCAGGGTGGCAGGGAAGGAGAAACTCCAGAAACCCAGGACGGAGCGTGAACCTGGGCAGTCCGGGAGGAGGAAAGGGTAGGAGCCCAGAGTGCATCACGATCCTGGAAGAGGAGGGACTGTTCCAGGGTTTTTGTAGAACAGTTAATTTACTCAGCTTCGTGATTACTTTCAATACCTGAACTTCAGAAAGCAAAAACACAGCAGTTAAAAATATATAACCAACAGTGCTTTAGTCCATGAGAACCAGCATGGACTGCTGAAAAAAAATGGGACAAAGACTAGGCAGCCTAAAAAGGACAAAGACTAGGCAGCCTCAGCAAAATGTATTTTTCCTCACAGCTCCGGAATCAGGACGCCAGCAAGGCCAGGGCCTGGGAAGGACCCTGGTGCTGCTGCAGGCAGCTAGCTTCCGGTGCTTGTGAATGTGTACATGTGTGTGTATGCATGTGGGGAGGGGCTGCACTCCTTCTTCTCACGGGGACACAAACATCGTCATGGAAGCACCATCACTGAGACGTAATTCCACCCAAAGGCCCCAACTTCTAGCATCGTCCAAGCAGGTTTACGATTTTGCAAAACAGATGGAGGCGCAAGCACACAGTCCACGGTGATGATTAACAGGAGTGAAACAAACGGGGCAAGTGGTAATGAGTGTTGATTCTTTACCCGGCCATGTCGGACTGTAACACCTGCACTGTGGCCTATCCCAGATGAATGATGGTTTCGGAGCCAACCCTTCAAGTTCTAGAGTATTTAAACTACTACCAACTTACATCCTTCATACTACAGCTTGAGTTGGTTTGGGTCTTAAAGATTAATTACTTAAGGAGCTATGTGGGAAAATTAAAGCTATGAAGCTATTCATTTGAGCACTAATCCCAGCCTTCCTTTGTGCTAGCTAGGATTCCAATCATCTTGCCCTCATTTATCAGTTTTAAGATTAAGTTAGTATCATTTTACACTTGGCATCTTTCCTTAATGAGAGGTCTGAAACAAATGTATCTCTATTTTTTAAAAAATTGCATGTTAATTAATTAAAAGAATAATTAAGATTCACCTCTCTTCTCACTCCATCAGTTTTAAAGCAAAGAACAGGGCAGAATGTCTTAAGGAAGGAACCATTATTAAGTTTTTAAAACATGTTTTAAAACAGTATTTAATAATGAATGTGTATGACACGAACACATAATGTATTCTTGGGTTTGCATGAATAATCTAAATTATTTCCTTCTTCCTTCTAACTTCCTTCTTCTCTGCCCCTCCTCTATCTACATCTCTGCCTATTTGTCTGTCTGTCTGTCTGTCTGTCTATCTCTGTCTGTCTCTCGCTGTCTTAGACAAAGCTAAACCCAGACTCACTTTTCAAAAGTGAAAATACCTAGCTTTGCAGACCTAATGCATCCAGACCAAAGCCACAGTGAGCCACTGTAACATGATCTGTGCTAAGACTATTTACGCCAAACTCACTAATAAGTACAGAACTATGCTACACTCCAGAGCCTGCTCCTTTGGCATTCTCACAATCAGAGTTCACAGAGAAAAAGATCAAATGGTGCACTGCAGCGTCAAGTGCGGTACGTATTAACCTGGATGCGACAGGTTTGACATGTGCCCTTTTGAAATCACCTTAGGAATTAAAAGGGCAGGAAGCAGAAAACAACTGCTACATTCAGGAATTCAAAGCACAGAGACCCAACAGTGTACACCTCTGTAATTCCATGTGTAACTCTCAGAAATACAAGCAAAAGATGACTACTTGTGTTATACGGGGTCCTATTTCCACTGCATTGAAGTCCACATTTGTCACATGGAGAATGCAGTGGGAAAGGTGCCAAAAATATGCACCTTCCTACTCATATCGTTCCAAAGTAACTCTTCAACAAATAAGTTCCCACGTTTACTCAGTTGTGAAATGAAGAGTTGAATTAGACAGTTTGTAAACTTTGCAGAAACTCTAAAGGAAAGTGATTTACTGACACTTTTAACCAATACTGGTCTAGGTAAGATAGTTTCAGCTTTAAAGTGGTCAAGATCTCTGAGTTTCCTTTGAGGAAGCTATCTGGCAATCTTGACTCAATAAAAAGCAGACATAATTCTACAAAGCAAAAGGTGAGAAAAGCCAGCATGTGGAAGTTACTAGATGAGTTTCAGAATAGTGCTCCTACATCAGGACATATTATCATATATTTGTCTCCCACTCAAGTGGCCGTAAGTGCAGAACTTTGGGAAGTAGAATCTTGAGAGTAGATGGTCTTCCTAAAGCAACTTGGATCTTTCCAAGTGACCGAAAAGGATGTTCCCAGGTTTAGTTAGCATTGAAGGCAAGAAGTCACCTCATATTTTCTAAGTCACCTCGGGATTTTTTAAAGAAACTATTTACTTCCTTCAGAGTTGTACTTTGTCAAATACAAGATGCCACTGAGTGAATACAAGGTACATTGTTATGCATTTGTTACCAACAGAAAAAACCTGTCAGTTAAACTAGTACACCATGAATCAGAGATACAGGCATGGGAAAAGTATTGCAGAAGCCACTGAATTTGGCAGCATAAGGCTTCGCTGGGGCTTTCCTGGGATGTTGGACCAAGCATCTCCTGAGGGTGTCAACACCACACAGATGCACCAAGGACCCTACTTGACTTAGCCCACTCAGCTTGCCCTGATCAACTGCATTTAACAACGTGAAAATAAAGAATTTACCCTTTATATTAAACAGTAATTTTAAAAAAAAAGTGGAGATGAAACGTATTATCTCAGATGCTTTCTATATTTGTTATTTCCTTCAAGGGTAAAGCATTTCTGCCTTCCATGTAGGATGTCTGGAGTGTGTCGTGTACCTGTGACGTAGTTAACAACTATCTCATTTCTCACTACCTATTCTGACAGCCACAGACCCTGAAGGACAGAAGCGATCTCACAGTGCAGAAGTGGAAACAGAACTTTGATGGAGATAGAAATGCAGAAGTGGAAGCAGAACTTCTTGAAAGTACTAGTTAGGGGACAGGGATTTAGTTCAGTGGTTCCAGCATCTGCCTGGCAAGCGCAAGGTCTCAGATTTGATTCCCACTAACCACATACCACAATGCCAGATGAAGTGACTCACACCCCCCAGCATTCAGTACCACATACCACAATGCCGGGTGCGGTGGCTCACACCTGTAATCCCAGCACAGGCGGGAAGACTGCTTTGAATTCGAGGCTAGCCTGGGCCACATAGTGAGTTCAGAGCCAGCCTGAACTACAAAGCAAGGCCCTCTCTCAAAACACTGGGAAAAAAAAAAAAGTACTAGTTAGGCTGGAAGTCAGAACAGAAACTCAGTTACTGAGGCCCAGGCTGCAGACAGATTCCAAATGCTGTGTTCAACTAGTCTTTTTTAGTCTAAAAGTGACAATTTGGAAGATGCGTTTTTTTCCTGTCTGCTTCCTGAATTTCCTCCAGCTACTTTAATGATGCTCTTTCCTCAAGAAAAACTGCCAAATAAGATCACATCTGTATAACATCAGAGTGGAAACAATTCAAATAAATTACTCAAGGTGTCTACTGTCTTTTCTTGTTCCTTGGGTTTAATGATAAAGGCGTGTTAAGTTACAAGTGATGAGTGAGGAGAGTTATATAAAGCAAACAAAGAATAAAAATAAAACATTCAATATCCCCATATACTGTCCCTTCGATGAAATGCAAGAAAAGTAAAATTTTAGTGAATGAACTGAAATACTTTCCTCCCATTAACTTTAAGATATCATCAAATCATTTTCAGATGTGGGAAGCACCCCACCCGATGAGCACAGGAGACACCCCCAAAGCACACAGCTTATCTACACATCAAGCCAATCCCATAGCTGCTCAAATACATGAGCATAAAGTAAATGGTGATAAAAGAGCAAAGAATTAAATATTCAAGTGCCCAGGTTGATATTTATATAATTTCAACTATCTCCAAATCACAAAATCCTGCTTCGTGTCTCTGGCTTATAGGAAATGTCCCTAAGAGACTGTCACCTTTCTGTGGGGTGGTCAGACATTTTGTGTGGTACAGAGGCAGCAGATTCAAGAGGGTGTTCTCGAATCTGTTCCTAAAAGAACAGTGCCAGGTATGGTGGACAGAAAAAGAGCAGCTCACATCCAAATGCACAGACCTCATGTTCCAGTGTTGTTAAACAATCCAAACGTGCCATTAGAACCTTAAAAGAAGACATGTACGGCGGGATCCCAGGAGTCAGAGAGCTTCCCACTCTCTGACCCATCAAGAAGCCTGAGGTCTACTTGAAAATGAACTTCTCAGCCTCTTCCATTCTTTCAGATCAATGGAAACCCGCCTACCTATTGTGAGCCACAAGTTTGAGCTGTACTGGCCTGACCCACTCTGACACAGGACGCCAGACCTGCCTCTACCAAAGGACACTGTAGTCACCTTAGAGAAATCTGTCCTTTTGCTGTCATATCCCAAGTCAAGATGGTCACTGGGGTAATATGATTTTCTGAGGTGTTCAATTATGCTGCCGTTCTGTGTCTGCGGCTGCCAGGCAGGCGGCTCTGTCAGAATTCGGACAGCTCTGCAGATGTCTCTGTTCTTCAGTCAAACTGAAAAAGAGAGAAGACGGCCCTCTGACCAGAGACAGCTGTCAGTTAGGTGGTGCTCACGTTGCGTAGGCCAGCGAGTGGGAAGGAGGTGGCAAGCCTTTGGCTGACTGCTCTGTCTGTGAAGTCGCAGCCCCTCCTAGCGCTGCTCACACCAGCACGTTAGGTGACAGTGTGCAGAGTTCTACTACTCCTGTGGGTGTTCACGCTCATCCTCTGTCCCCCTATGTCTCAGTGTTTTTTCAATAATACTGGTCTGAAAGATGATGGCAAACACAATATACCTAGAAACAAAAGTTAAGCCAAAGGTAATTTTTTGAAAAAGATGGTGAAGAAATCTCATGAAAATGATCAAAGAAAAAACACAGTGATACATTAACCTAGTCAGAGCTTATCCACATGCATGGTAAAAGAAGAAAACTCTTTAGGAATCAGTAATGAGAAATACATAGTATAAGATTCCAAATTATGCCCTCACCTTTTCCCCATCCTCCATCCTGTCTTTCCCGCTCTTGCCACCAGGGGGCACTTGGGGGCTAGTCCCTTGGAGAGGAGACTGAAATTTCTAGCTCTCAACAAGGAAGTTGTGATGCTAGGAGTGAGGAGGTGGGTACCAAGTGCATGGGCAAGTGGAACCCAGGACATCGGCAGAGCAGAATGAGTTCTCCAAATCTTACACATACTTTCTTCATTAGCAAACTCGTAAGCTCAAACATAATCCCCTCCAAACTATTCATTCAATGTTCAGACCACTAAGGACCTACCTGAGCCCGTCAGCTATTCTTACAGCAATGACAAACTATCACTCCTTCTCCTCTCCCTTAAAACTGCTAAAAGAGCAGCTAAGAGGAATCGAGATAACAAAAGAAAGAAGAGAAAAATTTTTGGCTACACAGGTAAGGAAGTCAAACAGCATTTGGCAGTTTTAGATAAAGATGAATTTGAACGTAATATAATGTCACTAAACTGCACTCTGACTTTGTCAGCACCTCCTATCCCTGCTCAATCCCTCTGGCTACCAACCCCTAAGAATTTTTATAAAGTAATCCTTAAGGACCAATGAAGACAAATGGGAAAAGCAGGCATTGATAATGAGTGTGCCTAAAGATGTGAGAATGTCAGTCCCCGCTCTGCCCCAGACTCGCCCTCCTCCAGCCTGCAGGGCCTTGCGAGGGCCACAGAGGAAAAACCATCAGGCGGCACTGCTGGGCACCTGCATGGCAGAGAAGCACTCATAGCCTCTGCCATCCAGAGCATCCCTGGAAGAAGACAAAGCTGCCTTTCTTTGAGGAAAATCTAAGAAGCTATTCAAGCTCTGTCTGCATTCATGACAACAAGCGGGAGCGGTGCCAGGATACAGCCTGAGACTAGCCACCATGCCCGAGATGCCAACCCCTCCACCACATCAGTTCGGTCGGCCTGACGGGCTCTGCCTCCTACCAGCTGTCAGGTACTTCAAGACACACACTGTGTCCCCCTCCAGGGCGTCCCCAGGGCAAGGGTGAATGACCATGTTACCAGGACACCAGCCAGTGAGGCTGCCCTCTTTCTCCTAAGCTATAGTATCGTCCACTCGAACCCTCTCTCCACTGCATCTTCGTTAGATCGATTTGTAACGCATAGTTTTGTGGGTTCTTTGCTCATCAGGAGTACTAGTATCGAAGCTATTTAGTCTTAGGAAGGTAATGCTTAGTGTAAAGAAAATAATACAAGAGCAGGTCGTAAAAAAGAAGAAAAGGACTTTTTAAGTGCATGAAAGCCAAGGAGGAGGTCCAGGCGGGTCCGGGCTCCCCCGTGCACAGCCTCGACAGAAAAGGGAGCAGTTTCCTGGAAGGTCAAGCCTGTGCTGGGCCTGCGTCACTGTCCTCATATCCAGCCACATGTCCTTCTGTGATCAACTGAAAAACTGGGAAGGTACAAACCCACACTATTCGCTTCCCGATTCCCTAAGTATTTCTGGAGAGCTAAGAACCCGAGGCCACTGAGAGCAGCTCCACTGCAAGACTGAGGAGGTGCCGACTCCCCTTTATACCTGCTCTCTCATGAGTCCCCGGAGCCATGCGCCACTTTTACACTAGGACAGAGGAGGGAAAGAAGTGATCATTTTCACAGGGGAGGAAGTGAGCACCAAGAAAAAGCTGTCACTACAGAAGTATACATTTTAGAGACACATCTGACCAACCGTGATGATGCAGCTGACTCTTAAGAGTTAAAAGTCAAGTTCGAGTTCTCATTCAGCCTTGGCATTTGTGGCCCTGAAATCGCTAATCTGTGAACCCACTGCACATTTTCTCCGTACAACGCGGTACCTGCATTGGGGCTTGTTGCAAGTGGGTCTTCAAGGAATCATGTGGGCTGAGAACAGGGGAGTGCCACCCGCCGGGCTGGGTGCACAGCTTGGCTCTGAGCAGAACAATGTAGCTCTTATCAGACCTCTAGGGTATGGCGAGGGCGAAGGCTCCCCAGTTCCATCAGGGCTGACTGACATGGTGCTCACACATTCACTTCTTAGTTACTGTAAAGCTTTTACATATTTAGGGAGCTTTTCCATCAAAATAGTCTAGAATGGCTAGAGGCTCGGCCACATTAGTGATATCTGCACACATGTACTTTTTATCCAAGTTCACAGCTCCTGGTCACTGAGGATAAACAGTGTTATCAGTGATTATTGTGGATTTAGTCAAGTATATTTTATTCCTGTCATTTATGAGCACTTGTGTTGGCTGGTATTTACAATGTCGGGATTCTGTCACTTTGGCAACCTTCTGAGACAACATTTTTCCAGTGTTACAGTGACATTTCAAAAATTCACTATTTACAAGCAAACGACACCCTCTGGCTCTGTGACAGTACAATTCGGTGGTAGCTGAACAAAGGGACACTCAACCAGAAATTTCTTCAGGATGTATTTTCTGGCTGCTGCTGGCTACTTTGCTCTTTGGAAGAAAGAGAAAACAAACCCCAAGGGAAAACACCCGTATCACACTACTGGCTTTCATGGTACTGTGGGAGGCTGTGGGTGAGACCCACACTGTGACCTACGCGCTAACATCCCTGACCTTCGGCTTCTTCCCGGCTGTGAAGTGATATTAGGCACCAGGTGACACCCAGGTTCTTCTTGCCATGAACATTCCATCTTAAGGGTTTCAACACTAGACAAGAAATAAACAAGGACCTTCACTATCCCCCCCCCCATGTCTACTGCCAAACACCACAATGCCTAGGGAGAGGGGAGGGTGCGAAGCCTAAGGTCATGATGCAGCTGACGCTGTGCTTCTCCCACAGCTGCTCAGTCCCTTCCATGCCCAGGAGACCATGGTCCTTCCTGCCACTAGCAGGGACAGAGCATTACTACCCAGAGAGGCAGCCAAGGATGTGGGAAATGGGCACTGTGCTACCGCAATCTGTACTCATGGGTAGTCCAGAGTCCTGGAGAGACAACCCCAGGGATACAGAGACTGCTTTTTCCTCACACTGTCCTTGGAAAGGCAATTCTTCCTTCCTAACAGGGACAGGCCTCAGCTCAGTCAGCAGGGAGACCTCCCGGGGCTGCTACCCATGTTAGCATGAAAAAGGACTGGAAGCAGCCATGAGAAGATGGTAAGCTACCCGCTATGACTGAAAACTACCTCAACTTTAATCACAGATTTAAAAAGTAACAGAGGAAAAGGCTAGGTCCAATCCCTATTACCACCTAAGGTAGGGGAGTCAAAATGAAGAGACAAGGAGGCAGGACAAAGACACTCCAGGCCAAGGAAGGGACCTGGTGAGGACAGAGTGAACCTGCAGACAGCTCTCACATGAGCAAGACAGGCCTGGCTGCCATGAGCCGACACACCAGGAGAAGGACAGGACCTTAAAGCCACTGAGGGAAGCACAGCCCAGGCACAGCAGCTTTCAGGTGTTGTGGAGATAGCTACCACAGCAGCAGGGGGAAAGGTATTCATAAAGAAGGTGGGGGGGGGCCAGGGATTTAGCTCAGTGGTTTCGCTGTCTGCCTTGCAAGCATAAGGTCCTAAGTTTGATCCTCAGTAGCCACTTACCATAATGCCAGGTGTGGGGACTCATACCCATCAGCAATCTGTACCATACATCATATACTGGGCGTGGTGGCTCACTCCTGTAAATCCTAGCATTCTAGAGGCAAAGGCAGGAGGATTGCTGTGAGTTCAAGGGTTACCTGGGCTACACAGTGAGCTCAGGGCCAGCCTGAACTACAAAGCGAGACAGTCTCAAAAAAAAAAAAAAAAGGTAGGAATAAGGATTGCAGAGGCAGCCAGCAGAGAGACTGGGGAGCTGGAGAGTGAGAAATACGGTCCCTGGTCTAATGGGTGCAGGACTAAAACAGTCCAGAAACCAGGGCTCATGGGGGAACAGGAGACCAGTTATTCTCCACTGGCAGTAGTGAGGTCAGTGAGAGAACCAAAGAATACAGGTAGAAGGACAAATCCTGAAGGAAAATTCAATCAATGGAATCCTAATTCAAAAGCACAACTCTAAATGATTTGCTTTTCTTTATTCACATATACCAGAAAACTGACATATTTTACCCTAAAATACATATCAGAATATAAATTTGAGAAGTTCCAGGTAGTACAGCCTAGAGTTAAGTACACTGTCAGCTCAAGTCCTCCATGTACACATTAATCTCACTCTTCGAAGGAGTATAGGGTACTATTTCATAATAAAGACTAACTGAATACTCACAATAAATATCTGATGAAATAGTTTATTGTTGGAAGTCCTAGGAAACTCTAGTATCTGCCTGAGGCTCCTTTGGACTAGGTGTCTGTATCTTATTTCCACCTATAATTATCTGCAGTAAAAATAAAATTGGGGTTGGGGACTTAGCTCAGTGGTTCTGGCACCTGTCTTGCAAGCATAAGGACCAGGGTTCGATCCCCAGTAACCACATATCATACACCCAGCAGCAACCAGTACCACATACCACAGTGCCGGGAGTGGTGGCTCACGCCTGTAATCCCAGCACTCAGGAGGCAGAGGCAGGAGGATTGCTGTGATGTGAGTTTGAGGCTGAGCTCAGGGCCAGCATGAACTACAAAGCAAGACCCTGTCTCCAAAAAAAAAAAGAAATTTATTTTCACCAGGAAACAAAGGAAGCCATTGGACAAAGCTCATAGGAACCCATGATCTTTGCAGCAATGAATTGCAGAAAGGCACATCACAGAATTTTAGAGATGAAACACCTAGGACATAATAAGATTACTATTTGCTTAGTAGGCTGGTTTAAACAGAGAGAATCAAAGGTTTAAGAACTAACAGGTTCTTCAAAAGGGAGCAGAGGTAAGTTTCCTAGAAAAAAAATCTTCCCTTACCATACAAAATCCCAAACTTAAAATGTTCTTTACCTTGAAAAAAAGGGGTATCCAGGACTTAGACCTTCAAGACAAATTCAAGCAAACGTTATTTGGTGGTTACCATGGTGGGGAAACAGGTCCTCATTAGTGACTTCTGGGCTGAGATGTCAAGTGGCAATAATGCCAAAAAGACCTTCTTGAAGGTCACAGGGGTGAGAGCTGGTGACATTCTCTGTTGCCACATGTCACTGTTCACAGCATATCTTCTACCACCACCGATGTCGTATTGTGCCGCTCAGTCTACTCACAATGATTCCGAGTTGCACAGCTCACTGTGGCAGGGTTCATGTTTCAAAAGTACTGGTGACAACAGAGCAGGTCCCATGCAGGGGAATAAAGCCAACACTGATGGAACTTGACAGAGCAGTGGGTCCTGGGTAGAGGCACCGCCCCCTCTATGTGCCTAAAGTTTGTTCAAGAAGTTGGTTTGGAATTCACAACGCATTTTTCTACTGAGAAGTCTATATGGCTAAAGTTAAAATCCTTCTAAGATCCTGAATTCTGATTCTCTTGGGCACTTGGATCCTAGCTATAAGCTACAACAGTTTTTAATTGCTATGAAATCTTGAACCACTGAGAAATATGAATGGAACAGAACGTATCACAGGAGAACAGCATGGACAGTCCTCTCATTGGCTAATGGAATCCCAATGCTAACCATTGATAACTGATTTTAATCCTGCATGCAACTATTTCTCAGCTTGACTACTGATCAATACTTGATTTCTACTCTCTCTGTAGCAGTCATCACTTAGCATTTATCTGTGATGTCTTCCAGTGAAATCACCTACTTTTCTTCCTGTCCTTGTAGGATCTATGTTTTATGTCTGTGCTCCCTCTGGGGACAGTATACACCTGTCAGTTCCTCAGTCCATGTGTGCATAGTTCTCTTTTTTCTACAAAACTGTGCAATGAGAATCTTTCTCATTTTCTCTTAAGGGTACTTATTTTCCCTCCCCTAGAGTCAGTATCGTTTCTTTGGACTTATGTATTTGACGATACAATGCAAATTTCCAAACTTTTCTTCTTGGTCAAACCACTGCAATAGTGGAATGATTAACTCGAAAGAAACCTATGTAGACATCCTACAACCTAAGCCTGTGGTATGAACTGCTTTTGTATCACTTAATATTTTACTATTACTCCTTTTTTGGATAAAATCTACTTGATGGACAACCATTATTCATCAAACTTTTACTCAAAAAAAGAGCAAGTGGTACGATATGGCCTTTAATCTAACAGGAATATCCCTTCATGTGCTTTATATGACCGATTCACTCATTTCCTCTTCAGATCATGTCCTACTTTGCCACCATGATGATCATACAGGTCTCAGAGAAGCTTGGGGGGGGGGACTTAATTAATGGACGAGATGAGTTAAGAGTTTAAACCTGATTTTATACCCTTATGCTTGTTAAGCTGCAGCATGCTAACCTTTCCCATCTACTTTCTTTATCTTGTGTCTATTGAGCCTGGACTCTTAATGTTGGCTTCCTGTAGTTGATACAGTATTGCTTTGTACATAAAGATGAAGTGAGAAGGAAAACAAAAGTGAGGAGAGATGAAAGTACTCTATCATCAAAACATGAGAAAACCTAACTATTCAGCTAAATAAAGATAACAAACATATTTAGTCATTTGTAATATAAGAATAAAATGAACTCACTGGGTCTCCAGAGGTCTGCAATATGATCTTTGCAAAAAGTAGCTTGCCAATTTAATTGAGGTAGGAGTTATTTAATTTTTTTACAGGTATAGTTTTCAATAAAACTACATATGCCTATAATACTGCAATGGCAGATGTGTCTCGATTATTAGAGGTGGGCTCGAGGGAATATATACAATGGATCTTGAAATCTGTAAGCAGCTGTTGGGGGGGGTGTTGAAATGATAGGGGAGGGCATTGTACCACACACACATGTTCTTTAAGTGCAGCAATGTTTTGTTATTTTACTGCAGGTGTATTACAGAGATGAAATTTAATAACTTACTGTATACAATGCCAATAAAAAAGGAAAGACTCCATGCCCTGCTGTTCATTATGGCACTACAAATGAGCTTGGATTATTCTGCATGCATGCCCGGTCAAATCCTAACACAAAAAGACCCACACTGGGTACTCTGGAGGATGGTCACTGCCACACTGCTCCTCTGCAACACTGCTCCTTAACAGTTCTTACCATTGAATCACTGTTGTCCCAAATGCACGTATACATGGGGTTCAAGTGGATCGCACGGAAGAGATAGCTGTGTTTTTTAAAATCATACAAATACTCTACTGAAAGATGTCTCATGAACAGGAGAAAAATGGAAATGGGGGATGTGTGTTCCAAGTCCCATAAGAATAAAACATCAAGGGCCGGGGAGTTAGCTCAGTGGTTCCAGCGCCTGTCTTGCAAGCGCAAGGACCCGGGTTCGATTCCCCGGTAACCACATAACAATACTGGGTGTGGAGACCCACACCCAGCAGCAACCAGTACCACATACCACAGTGCCGGGCGTGGTGGCTCACGCCTGTAATCCCAGCACTCGGGAGGCAGAGGCAGGAGGA
>PVIR01016441.1:0-19532 GCA_004026965.1 Petromus typicus | reverse complement strand
AAAACATCAAAAATATACAGTATTCAAAGAAATCTGGTGAGGTGCCAAGTTAAAGTCACGATCCCACCAAAATGTGATTTCTCCTTTAGTTAATACAACGAAAGCCTGACATAAATAAAGGCCATAGTATGAAAAAAGCAACATTTGCAAGATAGAAACGGTGAAGCGAAACCATCTGAGTAGCCTGCATGTTTTGGTTCTATCCTCCCACAAAATGACTTCTGTTAGATAAAGAACATTAAAGGTCCACACTTGGGGAAGTTTAGTTAGGGTTTAGTTATCTGTGAGTGAAGCCTATGTAAACAAATGCACAGGAACTTCCTCAGAGCCCACACAATCTTTGAAAGGACAAGTGCTTCGATTCAAAGCAGGTCACCGCTATCAGGCACAGCAGCAGACTCAAACATATCTATTTCTTTTTAAAAAAAAAAAAGAAGTCATTCAAATGTCTTTTTGCTTCAGATTAGAGGGTTCTGAAGATATCTTTCAGTATTCCTCCTACTGTGAGTTTCAGAATACGTATGGTTCTTTAATGGTAAAATAATGCGAAGCCTTACTTTAGACAAAGGGATAACAATTTCTACCCTTTCAAAAAATTCTGGTACAGAACCGCCTTCCTTAGAGCAAAGAGCTATCATGCAGGCTCTCCTGATTTCTATGTCATACTTAGGTATATTTCAATGTCAAATTCAGTTACACCTCAGAATTAAATCAATGACTTGGCTGTGCACTGACTTTTTTCTCCTTTTTTTTTAGAAATATAATGACGAAGAATTGTAGTCCTAATTGCTAGTGGTTATTATAAACCCTCAGTGCTTGCCATAACCATGGAGATGTTAATCCAAAAACTGAGGTGAAATTTCAATTCAGAGGTTAGAAGTCTCTCTCTCTTTGGTATCGCATAAATCATCTCACAGCATCTTCAATGCCTTATGCACTAAGCTATTGTGAACTGTTGTATAAAACTTGCCTATCCTTCCAAACACATACTTTGTCATTTAATATATTTCTCAAGTGTGTTAAATTCCACAGTTGAGAAGTTACCAGGTCGTATTTAAGAGCCTGCTAAAGGTACTGTTTTAGAACTTTGCTGAGTTTTGGGAACAATAATGTGACCTATGATAAACCCAAATGCAAGTAACAGAAAAACATATTCTGCCTGCACTGCACAAAAATCAAATATATAATCTACACATTTAACGCACATCTATATATTTGGCTGTCGCTAAAATGTGAATTGGCACATTCCACCTCAGCCTTTTCCCAGGGAATCCTCATTGGTTTGCAGAAAAGTACACACGTTGAGACAGAGGATGATGCTGCATAGATTATTCATATCAGGTTTTTTTTAAGGCAAAAGGAGAGTCAGGAGCAGTGTGCCTGGCCTCCGCTCTACTCCTCCTGCCTCAGCCCCACAGCTGCATTCAGAGTTGTAGCCAAAAGCAAACAGACCTGGGCGATGACACTACTGCACCCTGGGGGTGTGTGTGCGTGTGCATGCGTGCGCGCACATGTGTGTGTGTGATGTACAGGTTCTGCAGGGAGCTGGAAACCGACTGCAAGTGGTTTTCCAGATAGCACCTAATAGAGACCTTTGAGCCCAGACACAAAATGGGCGCGGGAAGCAGGGAGCCCAAGGTGGTAACGCCCGAACTTTGAAACCAGGCGCATCAGAAGTCAAAGCCTGGATCTACAACTTACTTGGAATGTGATTTGGTGAATGTGTTGCCTCAATTCTCTGATTATCACTTTAGAAATTATGAAATGAGGAAAGTTACCCTTAGTTCCTCAGGCTTCCTTTAGACAAGCCCAAACTTCCTTTTAGAATGGTATTCACCTTGACATTAACTCCTCAGCCACAACTGGACTGGGGCAGGGATTATTTCCGATGTCTGGCTTGATACCGCAGCTTCACACAACATCACAGCAAGCCAGCAGAGTGAGCCGGTCAGCACTGATGGCCAACCTTTGTGAGATGTTCACCAGCAATTACTACTGCCCAGAAGGGCAAAATGGGAATTCAGAGAAACTCCAGGGCCAAATGCAAGATTAAGCTAACAGCTAAGGGCACAAAGACTGTCACGAGGCTGCAAATTTCAAGAAAAGAATACTGGAGTTGGGATTGCACAGAAACCGACCTACAATGATTTCCTGTCTCCGATAGTTCAGCCTTTTCCAACTGTCAGCCTGAGCCTCATTTCTCTTATCAATGTACCCCACGAAGAATGCTTAAATGTTGACAGCAGTGTCCAGGTAAAGAACATGTTAAAACAAGGGTTAGACATCACACTAGTGTATATGAAGCCCCCAGCATTAGCAGTTACTATGAAGAACAAAAGCTCTTCTCTGCAGAAGAACGTCAGCTATACATGTAGACAGAATGACCGATTTTTTTTTTTTAAATGACCAGTCTGAAATCCACTGACTCAGGCAAGGTTTATCAATGTATGCTCAAAGGAAACCAGATCAAATGATGTGGGGGTGGGGGGTTACTTGCTCAGTGCCCAAAGATGGACATAAAGATTTTTTGCCATTTGCAAAGCGAGACAGGTTTCCATACCGTGGAGTGATCCAGCGTCACCACTTTTACCAAGTGATCCGGTTAACACTGTCACTAGCACATAACTTTGATGGGTACAATGCGAAGTGTTCAGTATTATCCATGAGCTCCTTCGCCTGGAAATGCTCAACCTGATCTGAATCAACGTTTAGGCTCAGTTTTTTATCTGTAGACAAACCAAGGGACGATGAGCTAAATAGCATCACAACAGATTACCCAACAACTCGAGGAAGGGTGATATTTTATAAGACAAACTGGCTTGGTCTAGCCTCTTTCAAGAAACTAAAAGAAAAGAAACAGGAGCTACTCTAGTTTAAGAAATTATAACAAGACTTAGAGATCAAATGCCATCCATAAATGTAATGGTTTTTTTTTTAAGGCAGTGAAGTAATTTTCAAAAGGGACAACTGAAGCAATTTGAGTATGAATTTTGATTAGGAAAATCACTGCTAATTTCTTAAAGGCTAGTAACAGTATTTTGGTTACAAAGAAAAGTGTCCGATTTTAAAGCTGTGATACGGAAAGCCAGAGTTGAAATTTCAGATCTGCCACTTAGAACGAGTACCTGACAAACATATGTATCTGTATCATTTGCACATAATGCAAACATAACAAAAATTAACAAACACTTCACCTACGTGATGGGTACATGGCATTTTGTTTTAGTAATTTTTCAACTTTTCTAGGTGATAAAATTTTTTACTATGTAAGATTAAAATTTTTTTAAAAAGGAATATTATAAGTCTCTCCTACTAAGGCAGGAGGATCATGTAAGCCCAGAAATTTGGGACTGCCCTGGACAAAACAGAGAGACCTAGAAAACCTTATCTGTTAAACAGGAATGGAGCTTAATCTTCCCCTCCAACATCCAGGAAGCTGCTGGTGGGGACTGAGGAATAGGACTGGAGACTCTTTCCTCTGTGTTTCTCTTTCCTCCCCAACACAGCACAAGAAATACTTTTTTTTTTTTTTTTTTGCCAGAGCAGACCCCTTCTCCCATCTATAAGTGCCTGCACAGCTTTTGAGAGAAGGGAATACTCATAGGCACCCTCCCTGGGAATGAGCTGCTGCTACCTGAGAAATACAGCGTGGGGGAAGAGCTCTGCGGCCATACACCCCGAAACTCATCTCCTCTGATGTCTGAAACTATGGACTGCAAATATCCTGTCCTACAGTTCGCACTGCTACATTTAAAAGTCAGACCAGTATTCTGACCTTTGGCTCCAATAACGAGCCCACCAGAAACAAAGCCAAACATCTACCTTTTCTTTATCTACATCTGTCTGAGTGCACAAACCTGACACAGCAACGCGACCAGGTAGACACTCCGCTCACAGAAGGTGACATGGGGGTCTCCGAAGCATGAGCCCCATGCAGTTCCACAGCAGGTGAGGAGGACGGAGTCCCAAACTCAGTATTATTTTCTGATTTCCCTCAGCCTAAAAAAATTTGCTCTCTATTTGGTTCACATACACTGCTATTTAAACTTTACCTCTTCAAAACATTTTACAAAAGTGATATTGGGGAAATAAACAATAGATCACAATTGTTATCCTACAGAGCACATGGGACTCTGGGGTAAAATAAAACAGGTATGAGCCCTGTCCTCCAGGGCTTTACAGAATCCTGGTGAAAACAAGTATCCAACAAACATAAATAAGGATACATTTGAAAAAGCACTCTAAACGGAAAGCAGAGAGCCAGGGTGGGGGGCAGAAGAGGATCTAAGGAGGAACACATTCAACGTGGACTGAATTACTCAACGCTGAGAACAAACATTTATGCCCAGTGCCAAATTAAAAAGCAATACGTAGTTGTTTACCCATGTTCAAAAGAGCCATTTTCCTAACAGACAAAAGGATTATGTAATTTCTTTCTTATATCCTACCTTTATTTCAGATAAAAATCATTAGGTCTTATAATAAAGCTATTTGTTAAATCTTTTTATATCAAAAATAAAAATAGTAAATCAATTCTTAAATGTGTAATTAGTTTCAGAATCAGCCATACATGTTTAATTCTAATAATAAAAAAAGAGTAGGTTTATGAACAACTCACTGGATAAAGAGAAGACCCATTTCCTCTATAGCTTCTATGTTTGGGGAACCGAAAAGCATAATACTGTTATATAAAGCCTACTTCTTAAATGCCTTCCATCAGTTTTAAGACCTAAACATCAAATAACTTTATCAGCATAGTCTTACTGGCTTATTTGTTAAGAAAATAAATGAATTTAGATGAGGGCAAAGCTTGGTCTTCACACAGAAAACAGGATACGGGCTGGGACATTCGTGAGCAGAATTCTGCACACAGATTTCAAGGCATCTTCCTGATTTTCAAGAAGCCACAGATTGTCTTTAAATGAAGGTCACATGCAGTCAGTGTTTCTCTGTCCTGAATAATCTAATTAAGGCAAGAAGTCTAAAAGCTTTATCAAGGTCAGCAGTCATGCCCGATCTTGAATACAAGTTATATAAAATTTATTTCTAGAGAACATTCTCAGAACTGTTCGAACCTAGCCACACATTAGCAGCACCCGGGGAGCGCTCAGAGAAACACAGGCCAACTCCTAGGCTTCTGATTTGATTGGTCTCAGGATCCAGTTTTCTGTGAATCAATCTCTCCCCTATGTATCTGTCTTACTCAGGAAACGCTAAAAAAGGAACCATGGTTTAAGACTCGCGCTGTGTCCCAGGAAAAAGACAAACAACTCCTGATCCCTGCTGAACCTGCATTCAAGGGAAGACTTCAGCCCTAATAATGGTCTTTTGCATTGACCTCATCTCTCATTCAAACACAGGAGATTTCAGCAAAGTAGAAGTTTACAAACCAGTAAACGTCCTATTGAAAGCAGGAAGAAGTCTGAGGCAAAGGATATTTGGTATCGTCTGTGATTTGTAATGATACCTGTTAGAAATTAGGCATTTGCTATGATAGATTTAAGGTCAGGCTACCATGTGAGAAAGTTTATTTCCACTCATGTTCGTTTCTGTCACACTTTCCATTATAAGTTTTATTTTCTTTGCCTGTTAAAGTAGTATGAGGTTGCTATTTGGCAGGAAACTTTTAAGCCTGGGTATAATTTCCATACCCCAATTTGATTTAAATTATTCTTTCCATATTTAGCATAAACATTAAAACTTCTACTTAGACACATTTTTTTCGCCTAATAGTTTATTTCATTGGTTTATTTTCCATAAGATTTCAAGTCTCAAAAAATGACTACATTTACTTCTGATAATTTCACATTGAAATACATCAATACATTTGAATTATTACTTTTAGTTTTACTGGAGACAACTTAATTAACGATAAAGAACTTGCCAAATTTTTTTTCTTGTAAAATATCTATTTTAAAATTTAGATTAACATTATCTCCCTAAAAGAAATAGTGTGTGCATGTGTGTGCGTGTATATGTAAAATCAGTAACCTGATGGACCTTTGAAACAATATGCATCTCTCAGTAATAATTCCTCTAAGACAGTGTCCTAGTACCTGTTGCTTACCATCAGAATTTCTTTTTATCACACAAAAGCCACTGGGAATGGAATGCATGTTCCTTACAACATTGCTTATCCCTATCCATGCACAGGTCACACTGCGGGTGCAGAGGGCTAGCTCCTTAGGGCAGATACTCTAAAGGCTTTCTGTCCAGCTTCTTAATAATGCAGCAAACAGGACAAAACACAAGCTCCTTCCCCAAGAGTCACTCACCTTGTCACACAGTGGGGAATCATTTCAGCTGTGATCTGCTATTTAGACGTGAAGCCCAAGACACCGAGATTTTTGCCTTTCTTTTTGGTTTGTATGTCTGGTGTGGAAGACAGCGATTCAAAGGACAACACAGTGCAAGAGACTGATTCACTGAAGACACACTATGGTCTTCTATTCGCAAATTTCACAGAGAGCAAAAATGAGTGATATGTACACTTCTCATCCTTAGGCCCTAGTTCCTCACACAGGCAATTTCTAGCATTTCCTTTTTATTATCTTTAAGTAATAACCTTGTTTATGGATACTCTTGGCCCACGCTGAGCAAACAGTTCTTCTAACACTCACTATCAGGTAGCACAAGTAAGAGTGAAAGAATCTACACTCCACAGCCAGATTCCAAAGGCTTCTTAAGAGAAGCAGACACAGTCACATCCCCATGCAAAAGAATTTTCCTGGACACCAGTGTCCCAGAAAGAGCCTCCAGAGGCCCAGAAACTCAGCTACCACATGCCAGCCAGCCATCTCTGTCCCCCCTCTGCCCTCTCCACTTCTCACCTTGTTTTAGCAAAAAACTTAAAAATTAAAAACTAAAAAATTAAAATTAAAGTAACCTCAGTTTCACCCGAGGGAAGAATTCCCCACAAACCGAGGGAGGAAGGTCTGTGTTCTGCACCCAGACAGACGCACACAGCCTGGATGGCGCTTTCACAAGTGAAGGGGCCTCACGCTTACTCAGCAGAGGAAATCTTTGTGTCTGGGAGGAATCACGCCAATTCCTATTAGTAAGAAAGGACGCAGGGGCAAGGAAGCCTTTCTCTCAATGGCCAGCCTGAGGGGCCCAGCAAAACAGAGACCTCTGCCACGACCATCTGCAAAAAGGATGTTGTCAACTTTCTTCTCCCCAAAACTCTAGTGACCTCCGCCTTGACCCTCAGAAACCAGATCCACAGGAACCGGCTCTTGTGCAGGAACTGAGAGCTTTACACCAGAGACCCAGCCCTGAGAGGCTCGTCCCCAGACTATCTGCCCCGAACATGTGCACTCACATTCCAAAGATGTTTCCGCTGCGCTGGAATGGCTGTAAATTTCTTTCCTGAAGAATTCTTTCCAAACAAACTGCCATGAACTGCACTCCAGCAAGAGATCTTAACCAAGCACTGTTCACCTCATTGCAACAAATCTTTTAGATGCCGAATATGACTGAATTGGCAACTGGGCCAAAAGAGTCAACTTTAAAAATGCAAATGTGGAGGGGGGAGATCCCTCCAGAATTCTACCTCTCACGATGAGTGAAATGTAAAAGAAACTTCCTTCACACACTCTGTTTCATCACGAAAATGCATGTGCAGTTACATTTCCTAGAGATACGTTAAACAGGTTGTTGAAAAATCTCACACGGATTTTTCCCATATTATTAAAAAAAAAACCCAAAAGGGTAAAAGGGTTCAAAAGGGTGAGCATCCTTTCTCTAGCACGGAAAGAATGTACATTTTGTTTGCGTGAATAATGAAACAACAGAGAGCTCTGAATGTTAGAGTATTATTAAATTAGATCGAGTTTCGCAAAGAAGAAATCAAAGCTCTTATACAGAGTATGCATTTTACAAATTTAAGTGTCTGAGTAACACCTACACTGAAAATTAAAAAGAAAACATCTATACAATCTCAACTGTCTTAAAAACAAAGCTTCCACTTTTACCTATTGGTAATGTTTTTAGAAATGGGTTCTCTCGGGAGAGTTACAAGTACACAAAAACATAGTGTACAGAGACACAAACACACACAGGCTATACCTTTGTATCATACTGGCATTTTATTATTTAATTAAAGTACTCTTATTTTTCTAGCTCACGCATGCTTCCCTTGAGACGGCTTTACTGTTAGCCTGCTGGCCTTGACTTCCAGCCAAAAACAATTCAGAAACAAAAAGGGACAACAAATCATATTTTCACAGACATTTTTATCCCTCAGTACCACCCTGTTTTCACACAACACCACACAAGTCTCCTGAAAACTGTATTTTAGAGCAATAGTCACTGAGCCCAGGCTCTGACACAGGGACCCACGAAGCATTTCCTGGATAAGAAATTCTTAAATTCTTAATTGTAAATAAACTCCTTTGATAGAACCCGACATTGCTGGTTTGCAAACAGTGCCACTGGTCCCGGCTGATGGATTAACAAATAAAACAAGCCAGTGGGTGTAGTTCGGATCCGGCAGAGATCTAAAGATGAGGTGTTTATTACTTCCAAGCTCTGTGTTATTTCATCACTTAAAGACAATCACCAGCAGAACTTCAAGGTCTCTCAGCATCACCATTGAAAATGCACAATCGAAATTTGTAAAACACATCGATTTCTCAGATTTTCTCTCTCCACCCTTCCCCAGCCGAGGTTCACACTTACCTGGTGACAACCCTGTAGGTTTGATTCTCTCCCATAAGATGAGTATGAGCCCCTTTCTGTTTTACCTGCCAAGAGAAACAACGACAACAAAAAGGTATAAATTGTGCTTTTCCTTTTTTCAGAAAAAAAATCTCCTTCAGGTAACAGGCATCTACTTCTCTTCCCCGATGTTTACATACGTAAAGTAGGCACTACTGGCAGTGTATGCAAGCAGGAGAGGGAATAACACTTCCTCACTCTGGCGATGATAAACTGGAAAAAAATATCCTTCATTCCTATTCTTAGCCAAACTGTTCCACACTTCCAAAAACTGTCATTCCAATGGCCTCCACTTTCTCTAACAAACAAATTGTCATTCCTTATTTTCACTTTCTTTTTCTCTTGCAAAATTTAAACAATTTCATTTTTATTTACACAGCAGGCAAATTATATATGTAATGACCCTCGCCTAGTAATTCCCATTGATTATATTGACACTTAATGGGGAGGCCAAAGCTAATCAATCACAGGCTTTCCAGATGGTGAATTCAGGGGGAAAAAAACTATTCAAAATTCTGAGGATCTGTCTTTTCTTTCTTCCTTCCTTCCTTCCTTCCTTCCTTCCTTTCTTTCTTTCTTTCTTTCTTTCTCTCTTTCCTCCCTTCCCCAGGAATAAATCCTGTCACAATCAAGATGGTGATGGAACGCATATTTGAGAAAGAGGGTTTGTGAAAAATCACCCAATGAACCCAAGTTCAGAGTCTCTAGGGCACTCAGCAGGCAAAGGGACCACAGAATGGGCATGTCTTCTTCTGGTTATAACCACCCATATTTCATCTGTGGACTGTTCTACTGACATGTACAGAACTTCTGCTGCTATTTCACAAAAGGGTAGGATAAAAACCAAGGCTGTTCATTTAGGTCTTATAAAGTATTCTTAGTCTTAATAATCAATCACGAGGGAAAAACAACAGAATCATATCAACAGAGATCTAAATAGAAGAGGCAGCTGATGATTTCTGAAGAGTCTACACAGAAACTGCCCACAGCAGGAGACAACAAGGAGCAACTGAGGCAGTCCACCTGAGACGAAGGACACGTCTACCTTGGAAACTACGGATAGAAGGAGGGTCCTGAACTTCATGCACATAACTATATTATTCCACTTTACCATGGGAAAGTTCCAAAACTTGTAGTTTGAGGGGCTGAATTGGCATCCTCTTAAAGTCAACCACCCCAACATTTCCCCCTCAACCAAAGTTAACACAGATGCTGTAAGTAGTAATTCAATAGTCTCTTTATATTTCAAATACATGGCAATACTATTAGAGCATGCCTTTCTGACCAGACAGAAAGAATGCACCTTTCAGAATTCTTCAATCAAGTCAAAAATGCACCTGTGTCTAAGACACACACGCGCACATGTGCATGTGCAGGCACTGAACACACCCACAGGACAGAGGTAGAAGGTGATTTCAAAGAAAGCTAAGCTTGAATTCAAAAATTAACCCTCTCTCTTCCAGTATTAACGTTTTTACTGATTTTAATGTGTCTTAAACTTGGAAAAAGAAAAACATTTCCTCCCTCCATTTCTGATACAGTGTTCAGTCCAAAGCGTAAAATCAATGGGTGTGCCAGTTTCAATTCCAGCAAAGCGAGATACCATCACACCAGGCGTCCATCTAGGGAGAGCTACGAGGGTGACTTCCATTGTACGAGGACTGTGCACTGAGCAAGCTTAAGAACCTCCACTAGCAGTGTAATGGCCCCAACCTCTGCCTGTTTGGCTGTTCTGCCCTCTCATCCTTCTAAGTCAAGTTTAAACTCTAAGTGCTCTTCTAAATATCACTAACAGAAAAAGCTTGACCTGTATGAGACATATCAAAGAACATGTGTCTCTTAAATTCGTGTCTCTAAAAATGTTTCTGTGTAATCACTACCTAAACAGGTAGGCAGGTAAGCAGAAAGAAAAAAGAAAAGCCTCCTTCCTCATCTCTAGGACTCTGCAGGTAACTGAACATCTAGGGTCCTGTTTCGAGGATTTCAGAAAATCAACTTAGAAAAAAGCAGAATACAGTGTGAGGAAAAGAGATCACTGTTTTCTTTTTCCTACAGAAGGCCCTACTGAAGTGATTCCCCTATAGAGATTTACCTCCAGTCTTATTTTCTAAACCCAACTTCAGTACACAGAATTGAAGAGAAGGATTTTCCTACCAGAATGTTTCTCACTTCATATAAATAAGTTGGGAGCATTTTTTCTATTATTTTAAAGCCAGAAGGACAATGCAAAGAGGTTTTTAAAAAGAAGGACCAAGAAAGAGATGAGGTGGAGGAGAAGGAGGGGAGAGGAATGGGAGAGAAAGTGAGGAGGTACAAAGGCGGAGACAGGGCAGCAGAGAAGAGAGACGACGAATATGAATTAATGCTGCGGGAGTCCCAAAGTACTCTTGGCTACAGGGGCCCAGGATTCTTTACTATCATATCAGATACAGACTGCTTAATCTTAATTTTGCTTGTTAAAAAATATTTATCCAGATACAAAAATAAACTCACTGCAAATTACAAGTTGTCAGGGTTAAAAATCTACTCCTGTTTGTGTGGGGGAGAGTAAGAGACCAGCGTAGACATGAATCATTCTCAGTAATGCGAGTGTTTCCATGACATCAGTGGGCACCCGTCCAGAACTCTGTCGAAGTCTGCGAGGTACCGAAGAGGCAGTGCAGCCTGCAGGAGGCTGGGAGGTGGACTTTTTCCCAAGGATTATGCTCCTTGTGAGGATTTCATCTCTAGCATCCACTCTCACCATCAAATAGATCGCTCTGGAGATCGTGAATGAACATATTTCATTCTGGTAGTGTAAGCCTTTAACTTTATTAGAGCTTTTTGTTCTTAAATTCAACTATAAACTGCCCTCAGAACCCAGACCCCTGTCTGGAAACAAAATAATCAGAAATTGTGAACCAAAACCCCAAGACTTTCTCAAACAAGATTTTCATTCCTCTCATTTTTCAATTGATAAAAAGCAGCCATTTTAAAATGACACCTCTGTTTCCAAGGAGGGGAAATTATACATACATACATACATACATACACACACACACACACACACACACACACACACACACACACACACACATCTATTTATCTGTATCTTTTGTGTAAATTACACATTAAGAATGAGTTATGGTCTTGATGTTGATTTTCTGCTTAAAATTCACTGGAAATTTTATTTCAGATAATAACATTTTCAAGAAAGAGAATAACATGTTTGAGTGGGATCCTTAAGTAACTGTCTGTGCTCAGGAACACAAAAGATCCCCAATATCTGCATTTACCCTACGTTTGTCAGGCGTGGATCTGTGTCACTTGTACCAACTGGCTGGTGAGGACAGCCTTGCTCTTCTCTCTCCTTTCTCCACCACCCACCTCCCCCCACCGCCCCACAATCACAACGGGCGCTTTGAAAGAGCTAAAGATTCCATTTTCCCAATATTTAAAAGGGATAGCAGTGATGAACAAGCCCGGCGCGTTCACTGCGGAATTTTCGAGACAACCCTCCAGTACTAGAATGCGACAGCCGCTGCGGATATTTTTTGGCACAAAGACAATGGTGGCAGTGCCAAGCCCTATGGCTAAAACTACTCAAAAGAGGCATAAGGGTGGCATTAATCGCTCAAGTCTTTTACTGCATGGAGTACTGTTGTCCATATTTTAAAAACTAAAAGTACCCGTTAGTAACATTTGTCATATGCCCATAAATGGGGGAGGGGGACCTGAAATATATACCAGAAACAAATCTTGTCAGACATTTGATTCATTTTTAAACCCAAAAGGACCAAATGTTAAATTTTGCTGCTGGTGACGATTTCTGTGCAGGAAATGAATGATACGACCTAATGAAGTACACGGAGGGCTGACTGAAAGCCACAGAGAGGATTTCATAAGCTAAGTCGACATATTGGCTAAACAACTTTCTTCTGCAAAAATGATGGATACAAGGAACATGTAATACTATGTCACAATTTTTTAAATTAAACAGGAAAAACGCTGTAAATGAGCAGACACAACATCCGTCAATCAATCCTTCCGGAGACAAAGGAGATCAACACGCAGCCCCTTCTTTAAAATGAGTCAGTGTCTACAGTGAGCAAACAACCCAGAAAGTCAACACGTGTCCTGTCCAAATCGAACCCACCCTACTGCTAGCCTATATTTAAATTTCATTATTAAAATGGCACCAAGTGACAATCAGTAACGGATTCACTCCCTTCCTTCTTCTGTTGCCCCTGAAAAACTAATCTAAGGAGAAAATATAAGTAACTTACACTTTTAAGGTCAGTATTTTGGCTGATCTATGCCATAATTTTTTAAATCATGTTGTCCTAAAAAGCAAAAAGAAATTTGTTTGTTTGTTTGTTTTTTAACTTGGGGGCAGTGTGAAAAAAAGCAATGTCTACAGAATCCAAATTCAACACTTCTCTTAGTTTTTGCCATTTGACTTCCAATCTCTCTTCCTGAATACCCATGGTGTCCTACCGCAAAAGAAGGAGATGACAGTGAAAATAATCCATAAAGGAAAAGGGGGGTGTCATAAACATACTCCTTTCTCAGGAATGCTTCCAGGGAGAATCACCATTGGCAGAGTGCTGCACCTGGACACACATGGCAGCTGAATGCCACACAGAGAAAGCCAGAGACAGACAAGGACAACTTATCAATATAATGATTTCTGCGGACAAACTCAAATAGTGATGATCGCCCTGGTAGCTGAGCAGTAGGATAATAGGTCATAGTTCGGTGGCCTTTCATTTGGAAAAGGCAACTTTCACAGTTACACAGAAACAGGAGGTGTTTCTCTCACCACTGAGAGCGACACACCTGTGTGACGAGACACATCCTCCTATGAAACGCCCCAGTGAAAAACGATCTGATGCTGCAGGACAATACCAAGCAGGCTGTTTACTGTTAATGCTCATTCTGGGAACTGAAGAATGAGCCTTTTGTTCCCTAGCATCAGACGAGGGAACTCATCATAAACATGTTTGTCTCAGAACAAATCCCTGTCCCTGTCCCTGTCCCCAGCCCTAACCAATTTCTACTTATCGTACTAATTTTTTTTTTTTAATGCACTGCAAAATGCTTCATGAAACAATGACTGGAAGTTTTAGGGCACTGGAATTATATGTGGGTTATTATCAACAGTCCTTTCATCTTTCCTGCCTTTTCCTCCTCCGCTCAAGTAAGAATAACTTAGTCCTTTTCCTGCATTAGCCACAACCGAAAGGGCCCTGTGCAGACAGATTCGCTCTACATCGCAACCCCTGAAGCTAATAATATAAACTCCATTTTACAGACGAGAAAACTGAGATATGGAAAAACTGCCCGAGGTCACACAGATCCATGTGAGAGAGCCGGAGATGGGAAGCTGGCAGTTTCTTCCCCAGGGCCATGCTCCTACAACTATAGTTTGCTGCTGGTGTTTAAATACTGGGAAAAATAAAGTCTAAATAAACTACAGGCCACTACTGAAGACTCTCAAATCCCAGAGCTCAAAACACTCATGAATTTGATATGAAATTAATGAAAGTGTCTTATAGGCGGTGATAATTTACATTTACATGGTGTTTTATTCCTAAAAGGTCTCTAGGTACTTTATAGCTGTACAAATGATACACGCAGAATCTGTGACGTCTCACAATTAACTGCCAACCTCTCCATGTTAACTCAAAGAAAGTAATGAACAAAATCATGGTAGAAAACAGCATTTCTACGCATTTTTTAAGTGAAGACTATGATTTTATAATAAAGTACACAAAGAAAGGTGAAACAAATAACATAGGGCAATGTGTCATCAGTCATTGGTGTCTTTTATGAAAAAGTAATCCTGCAACAAGTTCAAAATTAACATGGGAAATTGACTAAAAGAACTCAGGAAATGTTAAACTATCTATAACGCTCCTTAGAAATTCACACTGTATCTCGACATGTTAAAACGTCTGAGAAGTTCTATAGCAAAGGTATTTTACTGAGTTTAATATAATATTTTCTAAATTTATTCAAACACAAAAACAAACAAACTTGCCCCTAGTGCTGTTATCTACTATTAACTGTTTGGAGAAATTTTAAGAACTAATACTATTTAAAAAAAAAAACTGAACACTAAAAATATATTGGGTTAATATGTTTGTGGTTTTCTACCAGATAATTGGTATAAATTTAAAAATTTTATTTTATCATACTGAAATTTGTCTAAAAACATGCACATATTGGGTGACATGTCCTTTGGTTTATTTGGCCACAGGACTCTATGGACATGCAGGGTCCACCTTTATTATTCTGATGGACTGGTCAACCCTTGTCCCTGATTCCAGTTTGGAAGTGGCAAGGTTTACATGGAAGCAAAAGTTAACACTACCCTTCTGATATTTAATATTGCGAGTAAGAGAGAGTAGTTTTCTCCTATCCAACCTTACGACACCAGGATAACTCGGCCTTCTTCATCCACAACTTTTTTTTCAAATCTGAACTTGAAATGAATTTCATGCTAAAAGCACTGCAATGCATTCCAACAAATACACAAGTCATCCTACAGCCCAGGAAACCCTTTTCTTCCTCTTCTTACTCAACTGAGAAGGGGGAGAGAAGACGGGAAAGGGTGATTATGTACATAGCTTGTACGTAGTAATGCACAATGGAAAGAGGGAATTAGCCGTGTGTCCACAAAAGACTGCCATTAACCCTCTCTTTCGCTGATAAGCTTTTAGTCATAAAAACAGGAGACTTAGTAATGGTCTGTAGGTCTGATCCTGTTGGAAATGGTTAGTCTCAGCTGCATGTCGGTACCGATCCAGCTCACTTCTGGGCATTGTGCGGCCTTCAGATAGTATGTGCAAGCTGACCTCACACAACCACTCCCCATGGATATGAATCTAGATTCAGTTCTTTAGAAAACATCCACACTTGCAAAGCCTCATAGAGTATGAAAGTTATTCAACCAACTATTTAAGACAAGATACTCTAGAAACTCATTAAGTGGCCGTTTTAGTCCGTTGTCAAAGGGACTTTCTTAGATGAAATCCCTAAAATGAGGAAAAGACAACCAAGTGATGCAGCCGAAGAGGTTATAAAAACATACGGAGGTGTACCTAGGACATATACTTCCAACACCAAGAGAAGGTCATTTTCTACAACAGGCTAATTCCTCTAAGAATGGCCCAAATATGTATTTTTGCTCCACAATGAGATAAACACTATTCTACTTGCCTCTGAATTATCATGACCCTTTGCCAAAGATTTTAACACAGTCTATAAGCCCCAAGAGTTCTCAAGCCCTTTGGTAAATGAAAACATCTGAGTCGCTAAGTATTTTGAGGAAGCAGCCTCTAGGGCGTTAAGAGCTCCCTATCATCTCAACGCAGAAGAAAAACTTTGCCTTGAACTATCTCCTGAGCCCTAGACAACAGCAGCCTAAAAACCCTCTCATCCAGTGGCATCTTGCCTGCAAGTGTGCATGTGAACAAATTAAAACACAGGACTTTCATGCTTTATTTTCCAAGGCAAAAAAATCTTTCACTGAAAATAACGCTAATTCCACAGAGTATGCAATTAATCAACATAATCATGGGTATGACTTCACTCTTTGGGGAGGTGTGTCATATAACTCCTTAAGGCCACTAAAGTACCACTTCAGCCACCAAAGCAATGATTTTCTGAATCAGCAATTTGTACAAGGGTTCCCTAGAGACCAAGGGGCTAAGGGCAAGTCAGAATCACTCAACTTACTTCTAATGAATAACTCATCATTGGCTTTGAGTAAGCAGCACATCACCAGAGCGGCCCAATTGTTTTAATATAAATATCATATTCAAATACCACACCCACCTCTCCCACAGGGTACTGAACCCAGGGCATCCACAATGATCTACATCCTCAGCCCTTTTCTCATTTTTTGTTTTGAATTAGGGACTCACTAAGCCACTAATTTCTCCCAGGCTGAGCTTGAACTTGTGATCTTCCTAAGCCAACTTTGCTTCTACTGAAGTTTGAGTCTGTGGTTACTAGGTATAACCAGGCAATCAAGGACTCTCGCGGACTTGGAAGAAACACTATATGCATGTAAAAAGTTATTTTTATTCAAAAATTATTCATGTAAGAATGGGAAAGAAGAGTTATTTCACAATAATTCAATCAAAAGCAAACAGAAATAAAATATTTCCCCAGTGTTTTCAGGCAGGAAGAGTCAGCATGGGCACGGAGATGACTAAGCTCCACAGCTGCCCCCTTTCTGACTAAAATCTCATTCATCACGAGTCAGTAGTAAGACTTTTCCCAAAAACAGACCCCAGATTCTCTACATCATGGTACTTGAATTCAGTGGAGCAAGGTATGGCATTCTCTTTTAGGGATATAACTAATTCAGTGATAAACACAACTCTGTACTGTTATGTTAGATAAAACTCCAATAAACCTAACAACCAGACTGATATCAAAAAATAGATTCCTCCTAGATCCAACAAAGGTTAAGTGGATTTTCATAAAGACAAGCAACTGTTGATCTCCAAGACCTTCTCAAGGCTTTCTATTTGTTCATCTCCATACAGAAAATCTAGTTGTGGCTGAAGAAATAACTTCGCTTCGCGTTTACACCGATCAGATTCCTCCTACAAACCACAGCGGCCCCCAGCCGTGAGAGCCCTGGAGTTCTGTGAACAGGTGCTGTTCTGCTACCAGACCCCTGGCCCAGTGCTCTACCAAGGGCCACTCTCCTCTCTTCCTCAAGAGTGGAGACAGCTTCAGGACCAAGCATGGAACTCTAGAAACTTAACAGGGTCCACACACCCAGGCATTCTCCTGCGCGCAGGCCTGGCAAGAGGTGTGACAAGTTTTACACCAAGAGCCAGAGTTGGGACCTTTCTCTCACCTCACAGGGGAGCCGGAGCACTTCCAGCAAGATGTAGCAGAGAAACATCAAATGAGTAAGACTTTGCTGCCTGGCTAGATTTCTTGGAATTTACTGGCAAATTTAAAGAAAATCCAGCTATTACATTTGGCCATACAAATCACTTTTAATCATAAATCATTTGCGTAATAATTAGACATTCTATGAGTCTCAGTAAGAGTAAAAAATAAAAATGTTAAAATTTGGAATAAATCAACGGAGAACAGAAAAATTTGAGATGAAGATTGACTGCATTGTTTTAGGAAAAAAATAAAAGAAGTTTGTCACTTCTGTATATTAACTACACTATATATTTTATGCACAGCCCCACCCAGGCAAGGCAGGCATGTCTAACTAATGGGTGGCAGGTCGGGCACATTTGCTCTGCCCCAAAATAAAAGGGATCAGAGGGTCATCAAAGTTTTAACTATGGCACATCACTACACATAACACGTATTAGTATTATATGTACATATATACACATTTGTATACAAGTAATATTTCTAACTCCAAACAGAAGACAATCCAAGTCTCACTGACACAGACAGATCAATAATAAATTAAATCACCATCTCTAGAGCCTTACTTCTGAATTACAATTGATTCATAGTCCTAGAAACTACTTTACTTAAAAACTAGGGGTAAACAGCCCAGACTTGAAGATATATTCCAGATCAGACAAGGAAGAGAAAGACTGATCTAACTAACAGGCAGAGGAAAGAATGATATTTTGGAGGCCAAATCTGTTTTTTCTTCAAGATAAATTTCAGAGGAATGGGTACTCAATAAATGGGGCCAGTCACCCCAAAGTCCAACTGCCCTGAGGCACTAGTTTCTATTAAAGAAAGGTGAACATCACAGATAGAATGTCGAAAGCCTGAGTCCCTTGATGTGATGCTCATTTAGATTCTCTGAATCTAGGAGCATGGCTCCATCAGGAGAAGGGCACAGCACAGGAAGGAAGAAAGGGGAAAGTGCGATCAGGGAGAAGGAAAAGGGGGGAGGAGGAGCAGCCAGAATGACGGCCACATGTTACCTAGTATATGCAAGAAAACAAAATGTGCCACTTGAAATACATGTTTGCAGAGACCAACCTTCCACTCTGAAACTTGCAAAAGTCATCATCAGATTAGTTACGGAAGAAGTCTAAAAGACATGAAACTGAAATAAACATTCTTTAACAGGCTTCTGTGTACCACTTGTGAGATGCTACAAAGTGAACGGTGGACATCATTCGTGCAGTTTGGAATCTAACGGCTGAAAACAGGAAGAGGTGTCATCGGAGTAAGAAAAAAGAAACCCAGAGAAAGGGCCACAGGCACAGTCTCACTGAAGGCAAGGTGGTACCAGGAAGCCCCACAATGGAGATACTGCCTAGGGTGATACTTACCGACTGTCATGGGGACTTTGTGTTTCTTATAAGGAAATTTAGTTATTTTACAATAATAATTCAAAAGTAATACTTACATAATTTATCTAAAACAAATTTTAGGGAACTTATTTGGAACTTAAAATTAGCAAAAGGGATTCCTATGATATTTTACCCCTCCCCCTAGATCTAAGCCCTTTGATTATTCCATGTTTTTAAGTAGCTGACTTGGAAGCACTGATGGCATTGCTTAGAAATGAGAGAAATTTCCAGTGTAAGACAAGAGAACTATAAAGACCCTGACTTTGTTCTCTATACAACAAACACCACATTGAGATCTATTCTTTGTACAGAACCCTGATCTTCACAACGAGGACTGAAAGTCTCCACTAGGCAATGAGAGAGAGGCCTCCTCTTGCCCTTGGCAGTGCCCTGGCATACTTTGGTCCTATGAACTTGGAACCTCACAGATCATCAGTGATCATCTCTTTTAAAATTTCATTCTAGGGCCGGGGAGTTAGCTCAGTGGTTCCGGCGCCTGTCTTGCAAGCGCAAGGACCCGGGTTC
>PVIR01016440.1:0-36773 GCA_004026965.1 Petromus typicus | reverse complement strand
GCCTGTCTTGCAAGCGCAAGGGCCCGGGTTCGATTCCCCGGTAACCACATAACAATACTGGGTGTGGAGACCCACACCCAGCAGCAACCAGTACCACATACCACAGTGCCGGGCGTGGTGGCTCACGCCTGTAATCCCAGCACTCGGGAGGCAGAGGCAGGAGGATTGTGATGTGAGTTTGAGGTTGAGCTCACGGCCAGCCTGAACCACAAAGCGAGACCCTGTCTCCAAAAACCTAAAAAAAAAAAAAAAAAAAAAAATCATGGTGTGGGCCGGGGATTTGGCTCAGTGGTTCCAGCGCTTGTCTTACAAGTGCAAGGGCCTGGGTTCAATCCCCAGGAACCACATACAATACTGGGCATGGAGACTCACCCCAGCAGCAATCAGTACCGCATACCACAGTGCCGGGCAAGGTGGCTCACACCTGTAACCCCAGCACTCGGGAGGCAGAGGCAGGAGGATTGCTGTGATGTGAGTTGGAGGCTGAGCTCAGGGCCAGCCTGAACTACAAAACGTGACCCTGTCTCAAAAAAAAAAACCCTTCAAATAAAAGGCGTGGAGATCTTCCAAGAGGTTCACAGGCAGGACTTTCTCATTCTTCTTTTTCATAATTGTTACTGTTGTGGAATCTTCTAACTTTTAATTTATTTAACAATTAAGTCATTTTAATTTCTTCACAATTATAAGCAGTTTTGCAATGCATGAGCTTATGGCCGTGTTGTTTCTTAAGTTTGTGAACATAACTGTAATAATTTATAAGTAAATAAGTGACTAAATTGTAGAGTTGAAGGATCGTGTGTTTGTAATTTTGATGGACACTGCCTCCCCAGCGAGTATTCCAGTTCACACCCCCGCCAGCAGTGTCTAAGGTTCCCACTCTCCACGACTCCACTTCCAGCATGGTCACCCTTCTCAGTGCCTGCCACTTTTGTGACAGTCCTCATGTACTGATGCACGCATACAGAAAAATGTGGACACAGGGAGGCGAGAGGCCTGCCTGAGAGGGATCCAGGCTCCAGGAAGTACTGGATGAGGGCCTTCTTCCTGGGGTTGGCTCTTAGCCTGAAGAACTCACTAGGTACCAGAGCTGGACAGAAGTCTGCATCTCCAAAGGCTCACTGACTTACAGGAGTATAAATACTGTGGCTCCTTCTTGGCCCTTAAATGAGGCAACTTTAAGGTGAAACCTACAATAATCTGCCCTTGCTTATTTCTCTATCCACCTCCAGCTTCTCCTGGAAATGCTTCACAGTACGTCATTGTCATGGGGATTCCTGCTCAGATCCAACTCCATGGTCTCCATTGGACCCATTGCATAGGTAAGAAAAAAGAGTTAGAAAAGTGACTAATTGGAAATTCCACAGCTACTAAGTAGCTGGAGAGGTCATTTGTACCAACTCCTGGTCCGTGTACCCTCACAGGAAGGACTGAAACGCCAGCCCTTGCTGAGAATGAAAGGCATCATCATCTCGCTTTGTGAATGCCGTGAATCTTTCGTCAACACCTGCCTGTGCGCGCAGCTCCCCATATGGTGTATCAAGGTCCCTGGGCCTCTCATGTTGTCTCCAAGGTGATTATGCTGTCTGATACTAAAATCAGCTCAGTATTTCATGTTGGTCACATCCTAAATGCTGAGTTTGACTATAATTGCAGCAGGCAGACCATAATACATTTATTGAACATACCTTGAGTTAGGACCTCTTGCATATATTTGCATGCTATTTGCATTTATTTAACTGGGCCTGGGAAAAACTCAACAGATGCCACTCCCGAGTTGGCTAGATTGTCCTGTCATTACGAGGAAATGAGACTGAGGATCATCCAGCTTGCCCTAGCGTAGGGTCTGTATATAATCACTGGTTGAGGAACTCCCACCTCCGCTGTGCTTCAGGACTTATCTGGTCAGTATCTTTGTTTCTTTAGTGAGCCTTACATTACCCAGAGACTAGCTTTGCCTAGGCCTGGGGTGATGACCTCCTTGCCCCGGCTCCTTTTAGACCCTGAGCTTCCTGAAGGCCAGCAGCGCCTCCATCTGGTCGCTGCAGCAACCCCAGAGCCTGGCAGAAGACATTTAAAATCTGATTTGCTGAATGAATGAATGAATGAATGAGTGAGTGAGTGAACGTGTGTGATCTGGTTCATCTTTCCAAAGCTCAGCTCTGATCTCATGTTTCCCCATAAGCTAAGAATAAAACCGAGGACTTCATTCTGCCGTTAAAGGCTTTTCATATGTTGTCCCAAACCTAGGAGTGCACTTTTCTGTGCCAGGCTTGTAGCACTAATCCTGAAACTGAGGCTCAGACAAGGAAAAAGCTGAAAAGACCTTACCTACCTGTCACATAGTTTCTTGCTTCTCCCCTCTTTCCTTTCCACATCTGATTAGAATACCCAGACATCAGGAAAGATGTTAGCATAGAGAGAGAAAGGCCAAAAATGATATGGAGACCCTACCTGGAAGGGAGAGCCGGCAAGAATGGACCTGTATCTGGAAAGCTGAGTTAGGGTTCGCTGGTCAGCCAGAGAGGCTTCTTGGCAAGATCTTGACTGCACTTCCCCAATCTTCCAGAAGGGGGAGGCCGCGTCCCTGGTTACTGGCGCTGCGGTGTCTCCTTGTAGTTCCTCCACCTTCCGTAGGAGCCTGAACAACTAAGTGCGACCAGGTGAGGAGGCTGAGTGTTGTCAGTGAGGAGGCCGAGCGTGTGACTGAGTGCGCGTGAGTGCTCAGCCTCCGGTTGTGTCTATAGTGTATTCACGCCGCTCTCCCAGTACCTTATCTACTCTGCGACAATCCCAGGCGAGACGCATGAGACACAGCACAGCAGTGCGCGCACAAACGCGGTTTCTGTTCTCACAAGACCGAGGCTGGGTAGACGAGGGATGAAGAAAATAAGCAAAAAATAAATAAAGAAAGAAAATAAAGAAAGAAAATACTACCATGGAGTGATGAAGAGCTAAGGTGAGGGCAGGGACCGATTCACACCAAGTGGCCAGAGCTTCTCCCCCAAGACACAAGACTGATAGTGAGATCCGGATAAGAAGGAATCACGGAGCAAATGTGTGAGACTGTCCAGGCAGAGGAGCAAAGCAGGCAAACGGTTGGATGCACTGATGTCGTGTAGGAATTTGCGTTTGAACAGTCTGAGTTTAATTCTAAAGACGGAAATCCACGAACATTTTTACACAGAATAGATAGGTAATGTTTGATTTGCCCTTTGAGAACATCTCTGGCTGTCGAGTGGGAGGAAGTCGCGGCACTGGGAGGGCACAGTGAGGAGGGTACTGCAGTGGTCCAGGCAAGAGCTGCTGTGGCTGGGCCAGGGTGTGACTGTCACGCTGAGCAAGGGCCTGCACTCAGCACATTTGGGAGGGGGCACTGTGGGGAAGAGAAGCAGAAAAAAACGAGGTCCTGGCTGTTGGCTCGAGGAAGGCTAGGTCTCTATGGTGCCATCTGTGTCAGGAGTGGGCTGGCGTTCTTAAGGCCTGTTTCCACCAGACCGGCTTGGCTCCCCGGTCTGTCTGACTGGCTTGCACCTCTAAGGGCCTCTTCTCCAGAGAGACGCTTGGGGGGCAGCTGCTGCCTCCTTACCTCCCTGGTCCACCCTGGAGCCTGTGGGTTCGGGAGACCGGTCAGGCCCAGGAAGCTCCGTCCCTCAGCACTATCCTCCTCACTCGTTCATCCTTCATGGAGAGGAACGCAGATGCTGGAGACTCGCGGGACTCGACTCTTGCTCTCGGAAGCCAGGTACCATATTGTGAGGAAGTCCAGACTCTGTGGAGAGTGTCTGGCCGAGTTCTCAGCTGATAGCTAGAGCCACCTCCCATGTGGGTGAGTGAAACTTTGGGAGATGCCAGGCCAAACTCACGCTGATGGAAGCAGAAATGAGCTGTGTGTGCTGTGCCCTGGCAAACCACACTCCTGTGAATGTGGTGAGCACACTGGGGAGCTGGGCCATTTGTTATCAGTGGTGGGTAACTGGAGTGAGTGATCTTGAATCTCAGTTCTACTCTTACTAGCTGTGGTAGCTCAAGTAAGTTCATTAACCTGCCTAAGTCTAAGAACAGTGATAAGACAGATAGGCATCCTTGTAACACTCAGAAGAGGGGCTCATTTGTGAAGGCCCACAGACTGTAAGCGGAGACTTGAGCCCTTGGGCCTGAGGTGTGGGTGATGCCCTGTTGGGGGCTTTGTCTGAGATTCTGAAGGCTTCTGTTGGGTCCGAGCTGAGTCAGCCCAAGAAGGCCTGGATGTGGTCTAGAGAAGTGAGTTCAAACCTTGAGGCTTGATGCTTCCACGTGCATGATCTTGAGTAAAAGCACTAAGGGGCCTTCCCTGGAGCCTCCTCGGGTCACCCTAACTACCCAGGGTCTTGACCACTCACACTCTGGGGATGGCCTCCTCAAGTACAGTGGGACACTGGACCAGACATTCCACTGACTGAGGTGCAAGGCCATAAAGCTCTTCTCAGTTTTTTCCTCTCCAACCAAACTGACTGTGACCCCCACTTAGGATCTATCAGCCCCCACCCTCTGCTGGTCGTAAAGTGGCTGTGCTGCAGATCCCGGCAGGAGACCTCTCCAGGACAGGTCTCCTTTCCTGTGTAGGAGGTTCTGGTCAGGATTAAGATGTTCCTTGGACAGTAGTGGGCTCTTCTAGTAGGCCAGAGGTGGGAGGGCCAAATACAAAAGTTCCCGAAGACAGAACCTTTGCTTTTAAACCTAAAGGTCATTCTAGATGCCTCTCTAGCCCCCAGACAGGTGTGGGCTGGCTGGAAGTATGGCCCTCAAGGGAGCCCTTACCACTCACAGTGTGCGATGGTAGCTGGCAGGTGACGGGCTCGACTCAGGCCCTAGACTCCAAGGTCAGCTGCCCACTGGCCACCTTGTGTCTGGGAGTGGGGCTGGCAATTTCTCCAAGATTACCTCACTTCGGGGCCGGGGAGTTAGCTCAGCGGTTCCGGCGCCTGTCTTGCAAGCGCAAGGACCCGGGTTCGATTCCCCGGTATCCACATAACAATACTGGGTGTGGCGACCCACACCCAGCAGCAACCAGTACCACACACCACAGTGCCGGGCGTGGTGGCTCACGCCTGTAATCCCAGCACTCGGGAGGCAGAGGCAGGAGGATTGCTGTGATGAGTTTGAGGCTGAGCTCAGGGCCAGCCTGAACCACAAAGCGAGACCCTGTCTCAAAAACCCTAAAAAAAAAAAAAAAAAAAAGATTACCTCACTTCGTACCAAGTGGGAGGAACAGGCAGGTTGAGATCTGGGGACTCCACAAGTTGGCCTGGCCTTGGCAAGCAGACCCAGCAGACACTGGCTACCCAGACACTGAATTTTGTCAGCAGAGTTGGGGGCTAGAAAAGGGAAGGGATCCTCTAAGATACAGGGCAAGTCATGGAGGAGCACAAGTCTGTCTTCTCCTTCTGGTCTCCCCAGAAGAGAAGACACAGACAGGTCAGAGAGGTCAAGGGGCCAACCTGAGGTCATATAACAAGCAGAGCTGAGGTTCTAGCCACACTGTCTTTTCTAAGACACCGGAAACATCCTTTATGTACCGTGTGAAGAGCAGATGTGACTCCTCAGAGCTCTGGACATCTACAGAAGTCTGTCAGAGGCCTCGGAAGAGAAGTGCCAGAGAGGCTGAGCTCACCAGCAGGTCTCGGGTGCTTCTCCACTGTCAGCCACTGTATTTGAGTCTCAGGGAAAAAGCAAGGCTAAAATGTCTTAGGAGAGTTACTGTTACATCTAGTCCCTTAACTGCACCGGCGTGAACACAGACTCAGGGTGTCCAACACACACAGTGAGCCCTGGAAATGGGGCTCCTGCCTGCTCCCCAAGGGGTCTCCACTATTTGTCATCCACGGTAGGGGGTGGGGTGATGTGCACAGAGCTCTTACCTGCTGTCAGCTCCTGGACAGGGGCTTTGAAGTAGCTCATAAAACCCCAAGGCCTGCGATAATACCAGGCAGCATTTACTGACCCCTTTCTGAGCATAGGCTGCCATTCCAAGGGCTGCACTCGATTGCTCCATTTAGTCTGCACAGCTGAAGCCTGTTACAGAGAACTAATGTCAGGCTCTGAGAAAGAGAAACTCGCCAGGAAGCTGCAGAGAAGCATGGAAAGAGACAGGCTCCAGAGGCTTCGTACTTTGTCACTGCCGCGTGTGCTTCCTTTCCTCAGGCCCTGCTTCTCCCACACCCGTAATACTGAGGCTTCAATTCCAGGGTTCCCAGGAATCTTTCACATTCTGTTCTTCCTCAAGTTCCCAAAAATCTAATAATGAGAGGTGAGGTGTCAGCTACCGCTGTGGAACAAAAGACCCCTAAACCTTAATGGATTAAAACAGCACACAATTACTCCCAATAATTCTAGAGTCCCGTTGAGAAGTTCTGATATGGATCAGTCTTCCTGAGACTGGCCGGTCCAGGATGGCCTCCTCTATCTGTGTGGTCACCAGCAGGGCTTGTTTCTGGCTCTTTTCATGGTCCCACAGGCCAGATGTGGCTCCTTCACTGGGTCTCAATGTGAAAGAGCAACCACAGATTTCTAGGCCAGTGCTTGCACTGTGTTTGCTATTGTCACCACTGGCCAAAGGAAGTCACATGGGCATGACCAGAGTCAGGATGGGGAGGCACCATCAAAAGACATCGATGGAGGAGAATGTGTGATCTCTGTCGCCACCCACCAGCGGCAGGGACTGTGCCGATGATCGCTATTGTTCAGGTGGGGAAACTAAGGCATGGGAAAGGAAAAGGCCTCTTTGTACAGCACACTGGAAGACAGAGAGAGTAGGGATATTCCAAACCCCGTGGCTTCTCTAACCTTAGTCTACTGTTTACAGCAGGTTCTGGTTTTTCTCTCTCATGTACAACAAGGTGGTCCAATAATCTCTCTTGCAGTAAGGAAAATGTAACAGTGAAACATTTGTTGTGCAGAATTAGTGAATCCCATTTCCTGCGCAGAGTGCTGACCTGGGATAATTGCCTTTATGCACAGAAAAATAAGAGAAAGACCTGAAAGTGCTTTACCAACCCCAGAAAGGTTGCCTTCTTTAAAAAATCAATTACCTATTCCCACTTCAGAGAAAACACTTCACAGATGCATTTTACATTCTAAGTAGAATCCAGCGCTTTCAGCTGAAATCTACCTGAAAAATCTTTTCAGGGACCGAGAGGCCAAACAGAGACCCTCAATTACCTCGGCTATCGATGTTTCAGGCAGTGAACGCAGCGGCTGCTGGATAATGAACTGCTTTTTGCATCTAGAAGCAGATCGGTGTAAAGTAAGCCTTGGATTTGGTTTCTCTTCCGCTGGCCTGGTTTTCTGTCCACAACCTGTGTGTCCTGTCCTCCCTGGTTCCAAACACACCCTTGTGGCGGCAGAGAAGGGCCATTAAAGGTGTTCTCTTTCTCTAGGTCAGTCACATTTGCGCTCTGGCGCCAGAAACCTCAGCCTGATCTCCATTCTGCCATTTTCTCCTTGTTCGAAATCATATAATGGCTCAGCTGCTCAGGCCTTGGCTTTCTGACTGTAGCACAGGAACAGGGACAGTGTGCCGCAGGGTTAGATGCGTGTGACAGTACTGTGATGGACAGTCCCAAAGGACCAGGAAAACTGTCCAGTTCTTTCTCTGCCAAGGGGAGGGTTTGGTTCTGGGGGTGGCCGGGGTTCAAACCCCAAGTCTATCCGTTGCCAGCTGGTGACTTCTCGGCTTCACACTTTGGTTTTCTCACCTGCTGTTATCCACAAAACCTCCCTCACAGAGTCAAGCCAGAGGTGAAACAGTAGTGGCTGCCAGCTGCATGGGGAGACACTGGATGTCCTTGCCCCAGGTTATGGGGGAGGAGTAGGCAGGAGGGGGAGGGCAGGAGAGGGGGTAGCTCCACCCTGGGAAGCATGAGTGCAGAGACGGCACCCGTGGGGGAGGCCCAGGTGGATGAAGGCCCAGCGGTGTCACTGGCACTGTGATGGGATGGGGAAGTATCAGGTGCCTCACTTGCTGTGCCTCCAGGCGGAAGAGCCAAGGTGCTGCTGGGGGAGGGGGGGAGCTGCCCCCCTCCCAGAGCTGCCCGTGGTCCATGTTATCTTCCATCACTGAGTCTGTTCCTTTACGTGGAAAGTGAGGACAATGACATGCCCTTTGGTGGTGCTGCAGTGATGTGGGTTGTGTCCGGGAGGTGTGGCCACGCCCCAGGGAAGGACCGAGGGTCAGTAGCTATTCCCCTGTCCCTGTGGCCAGTCTGCCTGCTCCGCTGGTCAGTCCTCCCTCCTTCTCTCCTCCAGTCTGAGGCCACTTCTCCCTCTGTGGCCCTTACAGGGTGGCTCAAGAGCCACCATCTCTCCCTGGGTTACAGTGGTGGCTCGCCAGCCCACCTCCCCGCCTCTCCAGTGCTCCTTATCCCCCATCGATCTCTAATGCTGATCTTGTCACTCTGCTCAAAGCCTTCCACAGCCTAGTCCAAGCGCTTGGAGAAAGAGACAAAGATGCCTCAGCAGCCCCCTGCCCACGGTACCTGCCGTCTCTGCAGTCATCTCCCCCTTGCTTCCCCTGGCCCTTCCTCTCCGGGCCTTTGAATGGCCGCTCCCCACCCCAGCCGCAGCCAGGCTCACATCTATTTCCACCGATCTCTGCTCACAGGCCGCCCTGCACAGAGGCCCCTGGACTCCAGGCCCACTTTATTCCATAATCCTGACTCCTCTGTCCTTGAAATTCTCACTGCTAGATGTATACTTCTGTTTATTCACATTCTTCTCCCTGCCCTGAATTCTAGGTGCCAACAGAGCAGAATAGGGGGAGCAGTAAGCTCAGGTCCTTAGCAATTGGCATGGGCATGGACCCGGGGACTGTGACTGTAGGAACTGTTGACCCTGGTGAAGGAGCCAGGCTCCTGCCGGGCACGGCTTCCCCATAACACTGGGGCTGGTCACTAGTATGACCCTAGCAGACGGGATGGTCTGTCCTGCGTCATCCTGTGGGTGGGGGAGCCTGAGATGGCTGTGTTGTGAGTCCTCCAGCAGGAAAGGCTGGAGGGCAGGTAGGCGGTGCCCCAAGGCAGCACCAAGGCCACAGCGTGTAGCCATAGCAGGCAGGTGGGCAGGTGAGGACTACCAGGAACCCCAGGGCTGGGTGGGGCTGAGGCCTGGAGGTTGAAGCATCAGAGACACACCAGGGACTGGCTCTTCCCAGCCCCCCAGTGCCATCCCTGCTGGCTCTTTCAGAGCCAGTGAGCCGGATGAATGGGTGGTGTGCCCTGTCAGGGCAATTAGTGAGCACAAAGCTGAAGGGCTGCTGGCAGCCTGGATGTGGCCTGGGCAAGTTTCTGAGGGCAAACACAGAATAAAGGCCTGTTGGCCCCTAGCGCCCGCGGTGGCGAGTTATGTAATGTGTTGATGCTGCAAGTGGCATCCACCCAACACTCCGCTTCTCCCCAGGAAATGAGTCTCGGGAGGATGACCCAGATGGCCAGATGCTTCTCAGCCTGCCCGGTAGGCATGCAGGCACACACGCACACCCTCACCCTCTCACGCATGCATTCAGAAGGGTGGACACGTGGCTTTGGAGCCATTCACTCAGGAATCCTTTATCGAACACCTAGTACGTAGCTGGGAATAGCAGAAGAGGACGACAGGAATAACAGGCCGTGGAACTCTGGAAGCTAGTGGGAGAGACATGTGGTAAAGGTGGCCTATTAGGTGGTGATGTGTGCTCTGGAGGAAGTGAGATCCACTGTCAGGAGGACAGTTAGGGGTGGGCTGTCGGACACCAGGAGGGCAGGGGAAGCATTCTGAGAGCACAGACAGGTGCAGAGGCCAGAGGTGGAGTGTGTAGCCCCAAAATAACACAGAGTCTGGGGGGCTGGGATGGTGTGAGTGGGACAGGACTGCAGACGAGTATGATGGGGCTGTGGATAAAGGCCTTTGCTTTCATGGTGAGGACTTTTGTCTTAGCCACAGTGTGAGGGAGGCATGGCTAGATGTCAGCAAAATGGAAAAGTAAGTGTGGCCAGGCCCCGTGCACAGTATAGTGAGTACGTCTCCCAGGACATGGCCGGGGCCCAGCACCTCTGGAGGCAACAGCAGGGGGCAGCACATCTGCACCCTGCCAGGCTGGCGGGGGCGCTGCTGTGCTCCACCCACTCACACAGCTTGCCTGTGTCTCCTTTCTGAGATCCACCACCTGCAGTGGCCCTAGGAGGCAATAGGCAGGGGGACAGCAGGCAGGGGAGATACCCACCGTCCACAGGGGGCCAGGCCACATGGCCAGGCAGCCTGTGAGGAGGAAGTGCCATGGTAAGAGGGGCCCTGGCACTGCCTGGCAGATGAAGGTCTTGGCTCCCTCCACCTTTTCATTAACATTTTTGTCACTATTGTTGTTTTGAGACAGAATCTCACTGTGTAGCCCAGGTTGGCCTCAAATTCAAGGCAGTGTTTCTGCTTCAGCCTCCTGACTGCTCGCTCAGGTTACTAGTTCATGCTACCACAGCTGGCTTCATTTGAGAATCTTCATATTGACCAAGAAGTTAAAAAATATATCACACAGTGAAGACCCATGTGACTGCCACTGTGGGTCCCCAGTTGTCAGCATTTTGCTACATTCATATTTTCTTCTCTCCCCTGCCCTCCAGACAAACAGAGGACAGACAGATACACATAAGAGGTATAGGTATATCTAATATACCTTTCACCCCAAAATACAATTGTATACATCCAACCAAGGACATTCTCTTATACAAAGAAATACCAAATACTGAAATCATCAAATCATTGTGATAACATAATCATCATTTCACCCAGATTCCAAGTTCCCCCTAATGTCCTGCTAATGTGCCTGATACTATTTTACTTTCATCGTACTCAGGTGAGGTTTGATTTTAATTGTTTCCACCAAGGATGAGACCCCTGACTTCATATGTCCCTTCAGTGTCTGATCCAGAATGTCTGGGTCCCCCTGTACCATCCTCTGGCAATTTTTGTCCTTCTTCCACAACATTGACATTTTAAAGAGAGACAGTGCAGTTGTCTTGTAGAATGCCGCTCAGTTTGGGCATACCTAATTGTTTCCCTGTGATTAGATTCTGGCTAAACACTCTGGGCAGTAACCTCGAAGAGGTGACATTGCACCCTTCCCACTGTTACATAAGGAGGACGCCGAACCAGCTCGCCCTCCGACTGGAGATGCTACATGTGACCGTCTGATTTAAGTGCATCCATTAGAAAGTGGACTCCTTTTGTAAATAATAATTCATCTGTGTGATGGATTATGATATCTGAGGCATGAATACTTTGCTCCCTCATGAGTTTTTACAGGGTGATTTTAGTTGATACCTTGTCTGAATCAATTATTACACTGGTGGCTGCAAAAGACCTTCTAATTTTATTGTTCTTTCGACACAATTCTGTAATATTTTTTCCCTCCTTCCCTCCTCCTCTTCCCCCTTTTCTGGAATACTACCATGCACTTACAGATTATTAAATTATTACCCAATGTGTTACAAACCCATTATCACTGTTCTTTTTCTTTTTCATGTTCTTTTTTGATGTTCAGATTATTCCAAATTGGCTTAAAGGAGTCCTTTCAAACTGACTTACATCTCCTGTCCTTAAAAAGAAAATAAAAATTTATTGAGGCACAGCTGACAAACAATGACGTGCCTGTATTTGAAGTATATAATTTAAAATAAGTTTTGTCTTATTGTATGCCTATGAAATTGTCACTGTATTTCAGAGAGGGAACATATCTATCATTACCAGTGTGTCCCGGTGACCCTCTCTCCAAGCAAAATGATCTTTCTTCAGCTTCTGTAGATTATTCTTCATTTTCTAGAGTTTTACAGAAATAGAATCATACTGTTAGTGCTTTAAATCTAATTCCTTTCACTCAGCCCAATTGCATCAGTATTATTCTGTGATATTGTGTACATCCTTTTTGTTGCTGAGTGGCCTCTCATTGTATGGATATACCACAGTGTGTTTATTCAGCTGTTGGTTTGGATTGTTGCTAATTTGGGCCTATCACAAATAAAGCTGTTCTGAAAACATTGCATCAGTCTTTGTCGGGACCAGACCCTCTCCCCTCTTGGGTGCATACCTACAGGTAAAATGTCTGGATGGATTTAAGAAAGTGACATCATATTTCCAAAGTGGTAGTACCATTTTCTTTCCTACCATGTATGTATAAGCCCCAGTTCCTCCATCTGCCCCGGGACTGTCATGGTCAGTTTTTATATTTTAACCACAGTATTAGGTATGTAGTAGTATCTTATTGGGGCTTTAATTTTGAAATTTAAATTTTAAAATGTTTAATTTTCCTTGAAGGCAAAAAAATGGTATGGGCATCTTTTTCATGTGTTTGTGTTCCTTGGTAACACGTCTCTTGCCAGTTTGGGAGAAGGAGTGCTTACTACTCAATTTTTAGAGTTCTTTGTATTCTATACGCAAATGTTTATTATTACCTATATTCTTTGCAAGGAACTTTTTCTGTCAGTGTTTTATCTCTTTATTCTTATAGTGTCTCTTGAGAAATAGAAATTTAAATTTCGATGTGATTCAATACATCTATTTATTCTTTTTATAAATTGTGCTTTTGATGTCATATCCAAGAGATATTTGCCTAATCTCAGGCTACAAAGATTTTCCCCTAGAAGCTTTCTCATCTGGGGCTTTATATTTGGGGCTACAGTCTATCATTGATTTAATTTTTACATATAGAGGTAGACTGATGTTCTTTTCCTATCACTATCTGATGGTGTCAGCACTGTTTATTAAAAGGCCGTCCTTTCCCCCATGGTATTGCTTCTCTAACTTTGTTAAAAACTCAGTCATCTGAACATCTGTTGGTCTATTTTTGGATACTGTCTTTTGTTCTATTGATCTTGATATGTACCTTTATGCCAATACCATGCCGTTCTGGTTAATGTTGCTTCATAGTACTTCTTGAAATCAGGTAGTACTAGTCCTTTAATTTTGGTCTTTTCCACAGTGATTTTGGCCATTTTAGGTGGAGAGAGTTGCCAATATTTTAATTTCCTCATTATTCATGAGAATTATGTTCTATAGCTTATCCATGAACAATGAACTAGCAAATACTGACCCATTATTCCTAGGAGAAATAGAGTGTTAGCATCCTACAAGACTCTAGTGACAACACTCTCATGAATTAATCAACATTACTTGTTTATGTGTGATTTGGTTTGAACAACCTTATGTAATATCTATCGTGATTCATTCACAGCAAATTCACAAGCAACAGTACCATAACTCATGCATGCACAAAGCTTATCTAACATGGGTGTTTTCTCTGTGAGGTTCATTGCAGCCTGCTTGCACACAGAAGCAGTAGGCAGCACTTTAGCACCATGCATGGGACTTATTTACTAGGGGTTGAAACAGGGTTTAGCTATATAATTCAGGCTGGCCTTGAACTCCTTTTGTAGCCAGGCTGGCCTTAAACTTGCAACAATGCTCCTACTTCAGCCTTCAAAGTGTTGTTAGTATAGGTGCATCACCAAACCCAGTTTGGGGATCAGTTTAAAATCATCAATAAAAAGCACAGTGTAAAAACTGTAGCTCTAAAAACTGTAAAAGGGATCTTTGTTTATGATATGAGAGCTAAAATGAGGTAAAGGTAAAGGGTTGTCTTGTTTGCTGTCAGCGGGGAATGTGTGTATCAGGCTACTCAAACTATTTTCTGCTCTGAACACGTTCATGAATGACACAATAGTGTCACAGTTGTTGATTTTGAGATTACAGGTAAATTTTCTTCCAGAAGTGTTTTATAATTGTTCACTCTTCAGATATTTCCTATCTTTCACCAGATTTGTGCATATGTACTTCATATTTTGATAATATGTGAGTGCCATTATTTTGTTTCCAGTATTTCAATTCACAATTAGTCTTTGCTAGCATATAGACATAACGATTGTAGTATATTGATCTTGTATCGAGCAACTATGCTAAACTCAATTCTAGGAGCTGCCTTTGTAGACTCTGTAGGATTTCTACATCAATGATTATATCATTTGTAAATAAAAGCAATTCTACTTTTATCTCATGGCTTATTTCTTGCCTGACTGTATCAGCTAGAGAATGCAGTACCATGTTGAATGGTAAGAGTGTCTCTTTCCGGATGTTAGCAGGAAAGTACACTCCTTTATCATTATATATGATGGGAGTCAGGTCTGGTGGTATGTTTTGGCTTGTATCTAGGTGTCCCCCGACTCAAAGTCTCATGTGGTCAGAGGTGGAGATTGAGACTGGCCCCTGCCTCAGGTGTGAGTGCTGTGGGTGGGCAACCTGGATAGTATATAAGGGACAGAAAGAAGGTTGCTGGTTTTTGCTTGCTGTGTTTGCCTCCTTCTGCCGTCTGTGAAGTATTTCTCTTCTGTGATGCCTCTATGAACTCTGAAACCTCTACAAACTGTGAGTTACAATAAAACTTTCCTGCTTTAACTTTAGCTCTCTGCAATGAGAAAAGTAAGCAAGATAGTGGTTTGAGCCTTAATTTTCAGATAGTTGAGAGGCTGAGGCAGGAGGATGGCAAGTTTGAGGCCACCTTTGAGATCCTGCTGTAAGATAAAAAGAACTCAAGGTAGATCGGAGTAGAGTGCCCCTGTGTTTAAGCTTCAGTAACACACAAACACACAGAGAATGATGATATTATAGTTTTTTTCATAAATGCTTGAGAAAGGACAAACTTGGGATTCTTATCTCATTGGAAAAAGTGTAGACTCACTCAATCATTAGATGGTAGAGAAATTGGATGGTTTAGCTGGGCTGGAGTGGCCTAGAGCTTCTTGCTCATAAACAATAAGCAGCCATCCAGAGTATGGGTGAGGGATCAGGTCTTCAGCAACCAGTGTCATGGGGATATACTGCAGCACAGCATGGACACTGGTGAAGGCAGGAGGCTTTTAAATGATCTGAGCCAAATATAGACTTGTTGAAGGAAGGTACATGAGACTGCACGTCACAGGCAGCTGAGTGCAGGCCACAAGAAGAACTGCACCACGGATGCTACTGGGCTGTAAAGTTGCAGACAGATCATGTTCTGGGCCTATGGATTAGGTAAGATCCACTGCAGACCCCGTCCCCACCTTTTCCTTCTGCACCGTTCTTCAATGAAAGTTTACAATCATGCTGTTTATTCATTCATTCATTCCTTTATTATTTTGCAGTACCAGGGATTAAACTTGGGCCCTTGTGCTTCCAAGGTAGGCATGGTACCATTTGAGCTAAATCCTCAGCCCTAATCATGCTCACTTTACTTTTTATTTTATTATTATTTTTTTTTAATTATTTTTTCCTGAAACAGGGTCTCGCTTTGTAGTTCAGGATGGCCCTGAGCTCAGCCTCAAACTAACATCACAGCAATCCTCCTGCCTCTGCCTCCCAAGTGCTGGGATTATAGGCGTGAGCCACCATGCCCGGCACTGTGGTGTGTGGTACTGCTTGCTGCTGGGCGTGAGTCTCCACCTCCAGTATTGTATGTGGTTACCAGGGGATTGAACCCGGGCCATTGTGCTTGGTTGAGACAGACACTGGAACCACTGAGTTAAATCCCCGGCCTAGATGCTCAATTTAAAGGCAAAATACTTAAAGGGATTCTATTGCTTACCATATAATACATATTGAAGATGTCCTTGGAAACTGAGATGAAATAAATGAATAACTGATCCAGATGGACAGGCTGGTTATTTTAACTGCTCTCCAAAGTTGGCTGGCAGGACTTGGGGTGGGGGTCTGTCTGAGGGTCTCATTGGAACAGTCCTGGGATGCAGGTTTGGGGCCCAAGAGCAGAGAACTGGCTAAGATCCAGGGAGGGAGCAACCTGCCCACTCTTGCAGAGTTGGCACCCTTGGCTTTTTTGTTCCCAGATTACTTCTGTTCTTTTGATGATCTAGGAAAATACAGTTCTGCTCTTTTTATGCTAGAATTGGGCAGCCTCTTCTCCCAGGGCCCATCTCCAGGTCTGGCTTAGTTGCCTGAACAGAATTATGAACACAGGTACCTGTAAGCTGCGTCCACCCACAAGTGGGGACCAGACTCCAGGTCTCTGTGCCTTTAGATCCATTTTTCCTGGAATAATAGTTCTCAAGATCTGCCCTCTATATTCCCCACACCTGACTCCACTGACTGCCTCATCTCTTCCAGTGCTGGCATTGTATGACCACAGGATGGCACAGTGTGATCCTGGGGAAATATTCATTCATACAATTAGGAAACATAGATTTGCACATACTTCATTCCTGAACCATAATGCCCAGCAAAGGGGCACTTTGGACCCACAAAGGGGATCAGAGCTTCCTCCCCCCAACCCGCTCATGTTCAAGGAACTTCACATGAAACCACTTAACCACTATCTATTTAACTATCAGGCAATCCTGTGATGGTATCCTCATCATCTTTTCCATCATAGACAGGAAAACTATGGAGTCCAGAAAGGTAAAGTAAATTTCCTAAGATCATACAAGAAGTGGCAGACCTAGGATTCTAACTCAGGAATTCTCCTTTTAAGCCAAAAAAAACTAGATCTACAGAACCGTTATTAGTAGTCATAGCAGTTGACTTGATTAGAATGATGTGACTAAATATTTAGTTGTCCACCCTGATATCTTAATACTGAGAGAGACCACTGCCTCCTTGACTTCTAAGCCTCCTTGGTACCAGATGCAGCCATATAACAAAGTTCTGCCCAGCAAGGAACAAGTGGATGTGTAGTGTGTGTCTTGAGGGAAGGTTCCTTACTAAGAGGGGCAAGATTCTTCCTCCCTCCATTTTGGCCGTTATTTGGGGTGAAGATGAAATGCCTCAAATTGCAGCAGCCATCCGGGGCCAGCGGACAGAAGCCACCTGCCGAAGACCAAATGAGGTCCCTGCTGACTTTGTATCATCTACATGGTACCACTTCTTTTGTTTCAGTGAAGGAAAAACCAGATTCTATCCTGTTCCAGCTATTGCTGTGTGAGGTCTGTGGTTTCTGCAGCAGTACTGAACCTTCACAGACACAGATGAAGTTATTATTTTCTAATTTTATAGATTAAAAAAACCTGACTCCTATAGCAGGACAGCATCTTGACTTGAACCCAGGCAGCCTCATGGTTGAGCCTGTGTTGGGAACTACTGAACACAGCCACCTTCCCGAGAAGGTTAACCGCATGTGTTGGGTGCTGGGAAAACACTCGCTGGAGGCCAGCTGGGCCCTGGGAATGTGGGAGCCGGGAATGCACAGGTTTCGGCAGTGTCCTCGCTCTGCTGGCTGGGTCACTGTTGTGTTCTTACCATATTCAAGTTGTCTGAGCCTAGGCCCTGCAGCATTTTTGGCAAGGGAGCCAGACCATAGTTATTAAATTCCTCATATTCTGGTCTCTTCAAGGAACCAGTGGACCAAACAGGAGCAATTATTTAAAGCTTTTGAAAGAGGAAGTGATTTTAGCCCCATATGAAGGAGGATGGGGCAGCTAAGTCCTGCAAAAGGGAACTAGCATCTTTGACCTTCACGGATGACCTTGGCAGTATCTCCCAAAGTGGCCTCTATTTGTCCCCAGACATAATGTTCAGGAGATGTTGGTAGGTGTTCAGTGTGGACAAGAAGCTCGAGATCTATCTCTTATTACAGGGCTCCCTGGACACTTGATCATGGAGTGTAGCATTCTGTGAGGGAGATAAAAGACACACAGCCCTTACTTGAACTTAAAGCCCTTGTATTTGAGGAGAATCTCACTAGAAGTCTTCCTGCTTTACCAAGACTCAACAATAACTCATGGATAACTGGCTGCATTCCAAGTACTGTTATGTAATATACATGCACTATCTCTTTAATTCTCAGAAAAATCCATTAAGGGGGTACTGGTACTGTTATATTAAAGAAGAGAAAACTGAGGCACAGAGAGTATGATGCCCATGGTCACAAGACTCGTAAGAAGTAAAAAGAAGTCATCCAAACCCTTCTGTCTTATTCTAGAATGTATATTATTATGCCCTGGGAAAGACTATGTCACACCCCACAGCAGGCTAGCCACGATGGATCTTGGATATGGTTATCTTGACTCCTCTTCCAGTTGCTTTTTCATATTCTGCTGTTGCTTCCAGACTCATGACTGTGTCAGAAGGTGGGTGATATCCACCTCCGTACCTTGAGCTAGGGACCACCTGGAGAAGCAGCTGAACCTCCAGGCCTGATCACGTGCATCACTAACCCTCATGTGGCCTCACCTTCACTCCTTGGACCTGATATGGGGCCGAGTCCCTGAGCTGGGCCTGCTGCAGGCTGCACTGCCCACCACAGCCTCTGCTCACTCTGCTGGTTTTTTTTTTTTTTTTTTTTGAGACAGGGTCTCGCTTTGTAGTTCAGGCTGTCCCTGAGCTCAGCCTCAAACTCACATCACAGCAATCCTCCTGCCTCTGCCTCCCGAGTGCTGGGATTACAGGCGTGAGCCACCACGCCTAGCCCTGCTGTGTGGTTTTACATTGTGAAAGAACACAATACTCTTTTGTGACACTCCAGTGAAAATGAGATGGGATCCAAACATCAGTGTCCATGAAGGAAGTTCTGTTGACCACAACCGATCACTGGTTTGCCTATTCTCTGTGGCTGCTGTGGTCCAGAGTGGAGCTGAGTAGCTAGAAGGGGCCCCTGGGGCTGCAGAACCTAAAATATTGACTCTTTGATCCCTGGCAGAAACAAATGACTGATTCTTCATCCAGATGAAAGAAATCAGATCGTAATAATGTTTTTCATTAGCCACATCTGCTGATTTTCTTCTCCAGCAGCTGCTTTCATCCCTGCTTCTCAGGAGCTGTCAGGAATGAAGCAGCCTGTGCCTCAGCCTGAGGAATGGAGGGAGGTGCGGCCCAGCAGGGGCTGGGCCAGGGCTCCGCCCACACTGCCCTCTGCCCCGTGGGTCCCTGGGGAAGTCCTTTCCGCTGGACGGGATATGCTCTGATTGACGGGCTCATGACCATTGACTCGGAGACATGTATCCACCTCTATCTCTCTGTAAAGGTTACGTGTATACACATGTATATAAATTATATACGTGTATGTAATATTTAACTTTCTGTTAATGATAAATGCTGTATAAAGAAAACTAAAGTATGTGAAAGAGGTAGTGGTGGGAGGCATTGAAGAAAGGGGCCAGTAAGATCTCTCAGGCGCCCTGAGCACTGGTGCATTGCAGGCAGTGCAGCGGCCTGGGGCGGAACTGCCTTCTGTCCTGGAAAGCCTAGACGGCTGGAGGGCAGAGCCCGGGGGTGGGGTGGGGGCTGGATGACAGTGACCCTGAAGAGTAGAGGGCCAGATGGAGAATAACAGGCCAAAGACACGTGTCTGGATAATACCTTAAGTGCAGTGAAGTCTGTAAGAGGCCTGGGTCATGACGTGACCTTTCTACAGATTTTAGAGAAATTCTCTGTGGAGACTGAACTATTGCACTTCCTGTGAGTTCTCAGCCAGGGCTTCCCTGAAACAAAGACCTCTAGGGAAGCTCAGAGGCAGCAGTGCTCCAAGTTGAAAAAACAACTTCTGAACACTGGGGGAGGTAAGCAGGCTGCTGGGGCCGCTGAGCCTGCTGGGGAAGGCAAGGCTCAGGGCAGGCAGCCGTGGACTCAGGGTGGTCCTTCGGACATCCCGTCCTCTGAAAACTTCGCCTTTACCTCCTGTGACCCCTTCCTCTCTGGGCACCATAGCTCCTCTAGTTCACTCTCCACAGGCCAGCTACCTGTCTTCAGGATCTTCGTCTGGGCCAACAGTTCCTGGTGGACAAGGTGTAGGGATGAGGTTGGTAGTAGGTATTTATCAAATAATGGGGAGCTGGGGCTAGGACAGCTGGGAGTGGGCTATGTAGTGATTCACGAGGGCCTTCCTACCGGCATGCACACTGCTCTGGTTCAGTGTTCTAGATCCTTCCCTCAGGGGTCCTTGTGGAGCCTGGCACTCCGGTGCACTGTCACACAGAGCCATATTCCACAGCGGTTCTCCATCACCCAGCTCCAAACGCAACATTGTAAGCTCCTCCAAGCCGCTTCCCAGTGCCTGGGACACTGGGGTGGGTGGAAACGCCCCCTGGAGGAGTGCTCACCATCCCACCGACTGGCTAGTATTTCTGTGGATGAGAAAACTCGGTCGGCAAGGTGATGTCTCAGGTCAGGGACTGGTCAACAGCTGAGGTATCTGTGTTAACTTGCCAGGCACAGACTGGCACACACTCATACCTGCTGGATCACTCTGACTGAACTGACAATCTAAAGTCACATTCTCCCAAGTCACCACTAGTTCAGTAGAGCAGACATCTACAAGTCCTGATCACGGTACACCCACCAGGCTGGCTGATAGAACATGGCAGAGGCCCTGTGGGTGAGAGCGTGCAGTGGTGAAAATGTGGCTAACACTCCAAACAAGCGACCACATAATGCAGCAGTTCCATTGCTTGCTGTATATATACAGGGAAATTGGAAAACACAAAACTTATGTTTCCACCAATCTCTCATAATAGCTAACAAGTGAACAATCCAGAGGACCATCAACTGATGGATAAAATGGGATGTATTTATAGAGTGGAAGCAATATAAAGGAATGAAAGCTGGGCACTGTAGCACACATCTGTAATCCCAGCCCTTGGGAGGCTGAGGCAGGAAGACTGCCTTGACTTTGAGGCCAGACTGGGCTACATAGTGAGCTCAAGGTCAGCCTGAACTACATAGCAAGACTGTCTCAAAAACATAACTAAATGAAAGAATCTAAATGAAAGGCTACATGTTGTATGACTCCATTTATACGCAAAGTCCCAAACCGGCAAGTTTAGAGACACAAGGGGCATCGGCTGCAGGGGCAGCAAGTGTGTATGTGTAGGGCACCTCACGAGTGTTCTCTAAGGTGATAACACACTCTATAATTAGATCATCGTCATAGCACAGCTTACCTGCACACTTTGTGAGTTATCTCAATAAACCTGTTAATCAGAAACTAGACTTGTCCTTTTCAAGCTCCAGGTTACTGTCCGAGGGCACAATCTTTGCAAGGAGCTTCTTTCAGCAGCCTCTGGGCTCCACCCCTGGGCCAGGAACATAGGCTGCTCACTTGGGGTTCAAGCAGGAAGCCCTCTTATCTTTGTCTCTAGCTGAAACATTCCAAAGTCCTGACACCATCCGCCTGTGGTTTCATTTTCCTGGGCTCCTAGATCTCTCCCCTCTGGAAAGGCCTGGAATGGGGAGGGGGACCCTCATCAAATGTCAACTTTTCCCAGACCAGACAGGTGGGCTTCACCGAAGCTGCACAGTGGCACGCTCCCTAGTCTCCAAGACAAGAAAATTCCACCCAACTCTCCAGGAAAAGGAAACCTCAAAATCACTTGCTGGGGGCCTGTGCCCATGATGCGCCAGGCCCAGAAAGTCAACTACTCTGAAGATAGCTACCATCACCTCTATGTCACATGAGGAAACAAGGTGACACAGTGTTGCTGTCCCTGCTGGCAAGTGACGGAAGCCTGTTCTTCCCCATCCCCATGTACCCGACCAACTTCCTCATCAGTAGAGGGGCACACATCACAGCCACCAGGGGGTGTGGTACAGGTTATCAGAGGCGGATGTTCTTAACAAACTCCAGTCCCTTTTCTCACAGATGTGTGCACTTTTCCCATTCCCAACCCCACCGTCGCCTGGCTTGATTAGATTCTTTGCTCTGGGGACATGGACACGATCTCCTCAGCCTATGGAGTTGTTCTGCTCCTCTGATGGAGTCCAGGCTTTTTCAGAACTGGACTTTTACCCTGCTGGTGAAGAGACCTGTCGTATCTGTTAAAAATCCTTCAGGGATACAGCAGGTAGAATTGGAAGCCCTGGAGCCAACTGGAGGGGCTGCGGCTGTTTGCACAGGCCCTGGGAGAGCAGATCGGGCCTGAGCCGGATGCCCCAGGTACTAGTGGCTCCATTTCAGACAGGGGTCCATTTCTTAGGTACGCAGTGGGAAGACCAGTTGAGGGCCAGTTTCCTCAGGGACAAAGAACAGAAGCAAGGGACACCCTTTCCCCTTATGCTGGTGCTGTCGCCTGGACTGGTTCTCTGCTCTCTCGAACAGGAAGCAACAAAAATCACAAAACACTCATTTTCAAATCACATATGGCTTCTTCGACCCCATCAAATAACTTTATTCACACAAACGTCCCTTAATTTACAAAGCCTCAGTCATTCATACACATTAGGGGATCCACAGTGTTCAGGAACTTAAATATGTTATCATACCAACCCAAGTAAACCAAGTACAAAAAATAGTTATATAAAGTTGTTCACACGTAGGTCCTAGATTACCAGCTTCTGTGCAAAAAAGAGAAAATAAAGAAAAATAGGTTTATTAACTAGTATTTGAAACTAACTTTGTGCCTGGCTTAAAACCTCCCTCACACCCAAGACTGTCCCAATAAATGTCAAGAAGTCAGTGAAATATCCTCCTCTGCTCCGATCGAAAGCCGCCTCTGGACCACAAGATTTGTTCCACATGCTCCTGAACATGCTCCCTTCTCCTGTGGCTCTCTGGAAAGACATGTGTGGGGTCTCCTTAAAACCCCTACAACCCTGGCAGCCCTCGGGCAGCTATGCAGTGGGTTCGTGGCTCCTCCTGGTCACTTTTTGGGAACCTATTTTCAGGCAAGAGCCCCCTGCCATCAAGCCAAGGCAGGGTAGGACAGGACCTGAAGGCCACTACAGCTCAGCATGGTAGGGGCAGAGGCAGGAGCCCTGGGGCTTATGGGGTCCCAGAGAGCTGAGGAGAGAGGCACAGCTGTTCTGAGGTTGCCGGGCATCTCAGGAGGGAAAACTACTCAAAGGCAAGGAAAACCAGGAGACCCACCCAGACCAAGAGCCACCAGCCCCCTAGGTGTTGAAGGAGAGAGCATCTGCAAAAGGGGTGACATCGACCTTGGTGGGCAGGGCTAGAAGGGGTGGCAAGGATCGGGAGAGGGCAATTAGGGGGCTGTGACCTGTTTACAAAAGATGCCCTGAGGTTAAAATCCAGATGGGCACCCTTTGAATTCTAAGAAGGTAAACAGTCAACAGCTTAAAAATTTCCCACAACGCCAGCTCTTCCTTTTCTTAGAAAAAGATCCAAGCAAAAATAATCTTATTGCTCCAAACATTTTTTTTTAAAGGATAGGAGATAAGTGATACTTTAAAGAGCTGAGGATTTCGCAAGGGAATGAGAGGTGGGGAATGTCTGGGGCAAGAAGGCTGGAAGGAAGGTGGGCAGTGGTCTTAGCACCGCAGGGTCAGGGAGCAGAGGAGGTGAAAAAGGCCTTTGCCCCCACCCCAGGTTTGTTTTTATTCCCTTCAGGGCCACCACTGGTAGTGCCCTAAAGGAGGCTAGGCCCTGTCCAGGGCCACCTCTCCACCCAGTGTGGGCATACTTCTCCAGCTGTAAACAGGGTTATTTCTTAAGTAAACATTCAGTACACTCCCTCAGAAAGGCAGTCACCGGGAGCAAACTCTTTCAGGGTAGGAAGAAAGAGTTCCCATGACCTATCCCGAGGCCCCTGGAAAGAGACCAGGCCACGGCCTGCATCCTTAGTGTCCAGTGCCCTGAAGCGGGCAGACAGAGCCAGTCTGGGAAGAGCAGACAGTGGCACCCTCAGACAGATGAGGAGGGAGGGGGTGCTGGGCAGCGAGAGGCAGAGTGCACCTGTCTGCAGCAGCTTTTTGTCCTAGGCAAAGCTGCTAACTAGAGGCCCCAGAGTGGGTGGGGGGGATGTGTGCCTGGCTACAGCCCTCAGGAAGGGGGCACAGGGGGTGGGGTGCGGAGGGTCATCCTTCCCCTGTGGCTATCTGTGGGTGGAGAAGGACAGTGCAAGTGACAGATGGACACACAGGGCGAAGGAAGCCCCACTTCCAGCTGAGCCAGGAGGTGTGCTGGGGAACAATGGAATAAGGCACTATGATCTGTCCCACTGATTCTTCTGATGGGGGGACCTGAGTCCAGACCTGAGAGGCCCTAGACAAGGCGGTCCCTCCCACAGGACAGCCTTTCACAGACCCAGGAGAAAGTGACTGACTGCTGTCACGAGGTTTGCCAACTCCTAGAACTTGGGGGACAGGCTAACAAACTTAATGGTGCTGAGATGATGCCTCCTAGAGCAGGGGATGGACCAGAGACTCCGGTGGGCAGAGGCAGGAAGAGGAAGCAACAGAAAGAGAAGCTGATCCCATCAGGGTTGGGAGGAGGGAGTGGGCCTCTGACCCACTCACTAACCATGGGAGAGCCGGTGTATACACAGAGCCAGGTTCCACCTCGCTGGCTGGGCGCCTGCAGGGGATAACAAAGAGAAGAGAGGGAAGAGGGACAGGCACTTGGGGTAAAGAGCTCCCCTCACTTGAACTAGGCAAGAGGTCCTGCCACCCAGCAAGAGCATGCTGCGAGTTCCGGGGGTAAGGTGTAGGGAAGAAACTACCCACCAAGGCCTGGAGGACATGCTCCAACACCGAGGAAAGTACCAAGGGGGAGCATTACAGCCTCAGGACCTTATTCGGAGCTTAGAGACTCGGCAGAGCAGGAGGAAGTGAGGGGCAAAAAGCAGGTGACTTGTTAGGCCCCAGCCCTCATGAGGGATTCTAAAGCCTGGTGGCAAGTGATAGGGTGCCCAGTCTGGGGACTGTTTTTCACATATGCTCAGTAGACAGCTGCTCCCAGAGAAGACAGGCTGGTGGGGTCAAACAGGAACACACACTACCAAACACTGCTGCCCCAACCCTCCCAGCTGCAACTCAGACTGCACATGAGGCTGCCTGAGAAGTCAGAGAGGAGATAGGAGATAGGCCATCCTCAGGTATCATAGCCCAGAAGAGATGGGCTGGTATGGCCTACAGCCTGGTGGGCCCTACAGACAACTGCCTGCTGTCTGCCCAAGCAGAAGGGACAGCCTTGGAGCCCAGGGCCTGAGAAGGCTGGAGCGGGAGTGGCCAAACTGGGTGTGATATTGGGCCAGTGGGTCCCATGCTCCCAGGGCTCCAGGACTTACACCCTCCAGCCACCTCCCCCTCAATCCTGTTTGTTTGGGTAGAACAAAGAACAAAAACAAGCACAGACCATGCCTTTTCCCTTCCTTAGAGCCCCCTTCCACTTGGCCAGAACCGGGCAAAAGCCTGGAAGAAGCATGGAGCAGCCAGAGGCACATCCAGATAAAAGGGAACACGGCCCAGAAGGTTACAGGAGCAGTCAGTGCAAGGCAGGGTGGCTGCACACAGAGCTGGGTGGGCTGCATGGGGCACAAGATACTTTACGGTGGCAGGACCCAAACAGGTCCCTACCAGCCTGCAGGGCTCTGGCCTGACCCATCCTGCTTGGGGCAGGTCTTCACTTCCCATTGGATACATTTATGTTGTGTGTGGGCACCTAACACAAAGTCTCTTGGGTAAAGGAAATGGCGCGTGGTAGTGTCTGCTACTGGATGTGACACTGTGGACCCTGCACAAAGGGCGTACCCTTCACTTCGAGGAGACGATGGCAGCGGCCAGTTCAGGAAAAGCTGTTCTGTCACTGCAGGGTCATCTGAGGGCACACTGGGAAGACGATGGTCCGGGAGACAGCAGGTGAGGGTGCTGGTGCCTGTGAAGACCCTGTGTAACCCACACGGAAGTTTGGCACAATGGTCCTCATGGAAGGTAGGCCTGTGGAGCTGGGCCGGGGGATGGGCTCTACCTCCTCCTTCAGCCATGAAGTTACAGAGGGCAGAAGAGGGGACTGATTCCCAGCACTGTGAGTCCTGCTGTGGCCGGGGGCAGACAACAGCTTCAAGAGAAGCAAACTGGCATTGCTGCCTCCTTCTGGAATCCTCCTGGCCAAACCATGGTCATCTTCTTCCAGGTAGTTCTGTGCCTCTGATACTGTCCGAGGCCCAAGGGGCAGCCAAGACTAGCCCACCACGGTGTCCAGCAGTCCCCACATTGCATGGAGGGGGGTGGCCCTTAGGTCTTTATGTCCCATTCCAGGAGAAAGCCCAAAACTTTCTGGGGTAACAGGTCTTCTCTGGGAAATGAGATGCAATAAGTAGAACTGAAAGATGTTTAAAGGAAAGATGACAGGGGGAAAATGAAAGACAAAACCACAATTGCTCCCTAACCCTTTGTAAAAATCAACAGAGAAATTTACACATATGCTTTGTCCACACTGAATTTCTTTAAAGAATGGTGCTTGTCAAGAGCATAGCTTTCTGCTCTTTGGGAGTTTGGATGGTTCAAATTTAAAAAAAAAAAAAAAAAAAAAAAAAGGCGAAACTAAAGGTGAGGGGGAGTAGAGGATTCCCCCCCAAAGCTTCACATTGCCGGAGATCCAGCTGTCGGGAGATCGCCAACCAGTCAGGCCACCAAGTGTACCTCTGCCGTCCTCTTTGAGACAGGATAAGACTCTGGGTCCCGAGAGATCAACCTGGAAGACAGAAGGCACGGGAGGAGTGGAGGCTGATCGGTGGGTTAGAGGTGCGGCCCCACCCCAACTCACTCGAAAGCTGAGTGTGCTGGGGTGGGGTTTCCTAAATCTGAACTTAAATGAAGTAAGTCAAATGAACACTAAAATATCTTGTCACAATCACTGAAGTGTCTAAGGTCACAGTGACTAAGGGAAGAGAGAACCGCGGCTCCAGTTACCTGTCTGATCACAAATCTCAAGCATGCCTCATTCCCATCCAGCCCCACAGGATTCGTTCTGGCCCATCGTCCTGAGGACTCTGACAGCCTTGGTACGCTCAGCCTTTTCTTGCTGCTCCTAAATCTTCTCACACTTTCCTTATCTTACTCTAGAGGTGAGGAATCTGAGGACCAGTGGACAAGGGTTCCATTCTCAAGCCCAGAACTGGACTGAGCTACGACTTCCCCACTTTGTGTGCTTCTGGGGTTATTGGCAAGGATACTGGAACCTGCACTGTGGCTTGGAAATAGGCTTTGACACTTGACACCAGGTAGATTTAAGTCCTGGTTCCTTGGTCTCATCTCCTATAACTATATTACAGGTTATCGGTAAGATAATGACCAGAACATGTTATGAAAAAAGCATTTTTTTAACTTCATAGCGTGTACTTACACAAACTAAGATGGCTATGATGCCAATGGGGGATATGATTTTGGGGGAGTGCTATTGCTGACCACAACATTGCCATGCAGAATACAATTGTACCTAGAAAGCTGGGAAGGGTGCTGGATTTTGTTGGCCATTATTCAGCATAACACAGGTGCCAGGAGCCAGTAATGCACAAGGAATATGGGGTAAGAACTTATTCTAGCAGAAACCTAGAACACACAAGCCTACAGAGATTAGTCTTGGGCTGGCCCCACACTCTGAGCCTCTTACTGGGGGCTAAGTATAGCCTTGACCCAGGTAGGACCAGCCACTAGGGGAACAGGGCCCCATCCTCCCTGCACAGAGAGCTGCTGAGGAGATTCTTAAGCGCCCCATTTCACCTGAATGACTTTCCCTGTGAGCTGACTGCCCCCAGAGGAGCCTCCAGCCAACTCGGAGAACTGCGCCCCAGCCCCATCCACTCCACTGGAACTTCTGCCTTTGAGGTCCGGCAACATGGCCCACGGTTCTCATCTCTTGGACAGGCAGCACCTAGCCGGTCCTCCGGAGAAGCATTGGGGCTATGTAACGCTCGACAATTTACCTTCTGTCAGCTTTAGACTCTTCCTTTTCAAACTTGGGGGCCCTTTTTTTGAGGACTGAGTGGAATGACAGTAGGTGCTTAGCCTACAACAGGTACTGACACGTTTGATGAACCCATTGGTTCTTGGCCATTGTCACCAGCTTGTCACTGAGCATGGTGGATGTAAACAGAGCACTGCCTCAGCCATTTAGCCATCAGAACTGTTGTGAGTGGGTTTGGGTTCCATGGGAAAGAGTCCCCCAACCCCCAGTGTTGCTGGCCAGGACCAGAAAAGCCTGCGGGAAAGCAGTCTGGCAATATACTTGGAGAACTTTAGAGGTGATTAGACCTGCAGCTCTCCAATTCCACTCCTAGAAGTCTAGCCTCACTGACAACACCAAATATGGAAAGAACTTTGTGGATAAAGATGTTCGTTGTCTTAAGTAATGAGATAGCAACATGTAGGTCCCAAAATATGGTACAATAAACCACTGATCCAGCAACTCAATGATATCCTGCACAGGAATGAGATAGATGTTTGGTTTCTGAACATATCTATAGGTCTTTCTCTGGGTTAAATGGGAAAGAGTAAGACTTCTAAAAAATTGTGTGGCCCATGGGGCTGAGGATGCAACTCAAGTGGTGCTGCACCTGCCTGGCAAGTGCAAGGTCCTGAGTTCACTTATTGGTACCAGAAAAAACAAAACAAAACCTAAATCTCAAAGGGTATTGTGGCTTGAAGTATGCATATGGTTTGTTTCCCAGCTCTCACTGGAGTGTAAACCCTGCTCTGAGGTACGAGGGGCTGAAAACTTAATCTCTAATCTGTATTTAGATTGCTGGGCCTTTGGGAAGAGATTAGGATCAGATGAGGAAGGCCATGAGGGCGGAACACCCAGGATCGAATATCGGTGGCTTTCTAAGAAGAAGAGGACATTTATGTTCCCTGTCTCCTGCCATGTGATGATGCCTGTTATCACCTTGAAACTTTCAACTAGGCAGCCATCATCAGATGTGGGCCTTTTACCTAGGACCAGAGCTGTGAGACAAAATAAAGCTCTTTTCTTTGGCACCAGTTTGTGGTGATATGTTATTAATAATGGAATATGAACTCCGACATTGACTACGTAAAGGACACCTCACACACACACATACGCCACTGTAGGAAAATCTGGCAAGAAATACATTGAAATTTCTCCTTTTCTGACTTTTAATACTGAACACATGCCACATTATTGTCCCTTACTACTTAATGGGGAAAATAGTATACTTTAATGAACAAGAAAACTGGTCCCTCCAACAAAAAGGTCCAGATGTGGGTGCCTGTCTGGGGCCTTCGCTTCTGTGGGTAGTGGAGGATTCTCCACATTTGGCAAATGAGAGGCTAGACTTGGAAGTTCTGACCCACTGTCCTGTGGAGGGAGACCCACTGAAAGAGGTGACACAAGTTCCTGAAAAGTGTACATTCTGGAATGAAAACTTATTTCTCATCTCCAGCCTCTTATTGTGTCGCTGCTGCTTCCCTTGCTAATTCTTCCCAACAAACACTGCGTGCTTTGATCCTAGTTTGTGACATAGGAGAAAAATGACCATAAACACAGACCCTAACAGCCAAGGCCGGTAACTTTCACTTGCCTACTACTACTCTCCCCCATATTTGCAGCACATCAAAATCAAGGACAGGGAGGTGTTTAGGGCACTCTCACTGTTCAACAATTAAGAAAATGAATGTATCTGCTAAGATGATCAACATCCCTCTCCTCTCGCTCAGGAAGGGCTCACACTCCCAACAGCTTCCTCAGAATGATAACCATTAGCAGGAAGATGACACATGGCAGCCAAAGGCAGAGATTCAGAAGCCATAGGTCCCCTTTCCACATAATAAACCAGTGGGACAGGCCTACCCCAAGGCACCCTGCAAGAGACCCAGAGATGATAGCTTGTAAAAACACTGTGATTACCACATCCTCTGCCAAGAAGTGAAGCTGACACCTCCAAAACCTTTCCCCTCCCTCCAGGCAAGCACTGGCCCGGGCCTCCGTCTTATTTCAGCTCTTGGATTAGGTTCCTACAGCTATCCTACCTTACTTCTTAGCTCTCGACACTGCAGCACATCCTGAGAACTTCATATGAACCAGCAAGTTCTAAAGGCTTCACGGCAGCAACCTCCTACACTTCAGTCTCATCACTGCCCAAAAGGCACAAGTAGTCTGTTTCTCCTGCCTCATTTTACTCAGCAAACTAAGAGGTAGGAGCCACAGTCAGCCCAGGCCTAAAGAGTTAAGGACAGTGGGGCTCAGAAAAGAGCCACACAGGGAGAAAGTGGTAGAGAACAAAGTTTAAACCATGTTGGGCTCACTCCCAAGCCCCTGCTTTTAACATGTGACTTTGTAACACAAAATCCCTTCCTCGAGAGACACGAAGAGTTTAAAGCACATTTAATCCCTGCATTTATAAATAGATTCACTCAGAAAAGGGCTCACGGAAGGCTTAGCTTTGGTGCCCCTACACAGGTCTGGTGCCCAGGGAACCGGGGGATGGGGTGCCAACTAGACAGTGCGCAGCATTCCAGCAAGCTCTTTAGCCAGCCAGGTGGCTGTCTGGTCTGTCCAGTTTGGAGACCCAAACTGCTCCCATCCAGGTCATCGGGAACTTGGGCACAGGGACAGCTCAGGTCAGTAGCAGACAGGAGGACGATCTCACGCCCCCTCCCATTCCCCTCTCTCTCCCTGCAGTCTTGGAACATCTTGGTGAATAAGGAATTACCTGCTACTCTGAAAGGAGGGGCCTCTCTACTTTGTTGATGCCAAAGGGTTATTTGAATAGATGATATCTAGGGTTTCAAGTATATTATGTTATGAAAAATGTGAGTCTGTTAAACACAGTATTTAACTGTCTCCGGAAGCCACAACCACGTTCTCAGTGCAGCACCCTCACACTGACAGTGCTCTAGGGGGTGCAGGCTTACAGCAGACACTCAAAGGTTCCAGCCCGACCTCTGCCACTCGCTGGCCATTTCCATGTGAGTCTTCTACTAGAAATGTGGTGACGCCACTTATCCTTAGGATTCGCCCTGGAGTGAAAACTTGAGTGAATTACGTGCAATCACATCTAGTAAGGAGTGCAACCCTCATTCGAACTCCTTCACTGCTGTTCATGATAATGGTCATTTTGGTTCTCTGGGTGCCACAAACTGGATGAACTATGACCTATCTATTATCAGGGTTTAATTCATGAGATGTCCGTCCAATATCCTCCAAGTGGAGGGGAAAGAACAAAGGCAGTACACGGGGCAGTGGGAGGCAAGGCAGCTCTCTGGTGTCCGTTTGGAGGAATAGAAATTTCTGTTATCCAATGCTGCTATGGTCCTTCGGACAGCCAGATGGTGTCAAAAGGAGTCTCAGAAACTTCCAAATAATAACCACTTTCCATTCCATCCTCCCTTCTTGCAAGCCAAAAATGTCAACTTGGATGGTGAGCAGAGAATGAAACCGTTGTTTCATTTGGTACACGAATGGCACGTTTTATAAATTTTTTGATGAGTACACTAGAAAAATTGTGTTTCTGCTAAATTACACATATTATACAAACTTTATTACAAAAGGTTAGTTAAGGGGTGCTTTGGGAGGCTTGGAATGCATTATGAGTATGTCCAATGGGGAAAAATAGTCTTGACTTACAATCACCTTGAGTTACAACCGATCCTTGTGAGTGAATTCAGTTCCTAAGTCAAGGGTCCACTGTATTGCTGGAAGTGTAACAGCTACCCGTATTCATGGGCCAACCCCTCCAGGTGACCAGTGGTGCCTGTCAGAAGATGTGCTCACATGCCAGTCTGCAGGCTTGAGTGGCATAGCACTCAAGCAAACCCTACCCACTGGCAAAGTGGGCAGGAACACCAAGCATGTGTGATATCAGGTGGACTCTTGTGTATGCTTCCCTTCACACACACGCGTATTTCTCCATGAAAAAGCTCTCTCTGCATATGAGGAATTTAGTCTTGGAGACTACTAGCAAGTTACAAAAGGCTGGTAGGTAATTAGCCACATAAATGGCAAGTGGCTGACTGGGATTCCAACCTAAAGCTGGTTTCCTCCACCCTGCCTCTTTCCTGTAACAGAGGACAGAGCCACTGAGCTGGCACTGGCACACTTACAGATGGAGATGTAGTATAAAGTCAGTGAGTGGGACTGTTCAGAGAGGAGTCAAGAAGTCACTCCTACCTAAGCTCTTCCACAGTCTCGTTCGGTGGTTCTGTCACTGCAATACCTGGGAGATGCTTGACACCATGTGTGGCTTAATCTGTAAAGCCTCCTTTGTCCAGACAAATATCCCCATAGGAGTTATCTCCATTTTACATATGAGTAAACTGAGGTTATTGATATTTACCCTATCATATGTGGAGCAAGCAGGTATTAGAGGCAAGGTCATCCATCAAAGTCACAAAGCAGTTCTCTCCTTCTAAGCAGGATTAAGCTTCCGGCTCAATCTCACACACCAGCACAGCAATGCTGGGAGTGCAAAGGCCAGGGAGCCAAGCTTTCTGCTGCAGTGTTTTCAAGGCTGAGCCTTGGCAGGACCAGGGATAACTGTCCTGCAAACAATCCATAGTACAGCGCCCAGGGGTCCTGTAGTCAGGGTGAACAATGAAGGGCAGAGATGGTGAAAGGGAGATGGTGGCTGAAGCTTCAGAGCTATACAATGCACTGATGTCAGAGAAAAGGGAACAAGAGGCGAGTAAGTATAAAGATAGCAGATGGGCTGAGGATTTAGCTCAGTGGTTCTGGCAACTGCCTCACAAGTGCAAGGTCCTGAGTTCGATCCTTGCACCACATACCATAATGCCAGGTGTGGTGGCTCACGTCTGTAATCCCAGCACTGGGGAGGCAGAGGCAGGAGGACTGCGGCAAGTTCAAGGCTAACCTGGGTTGCATAGTGACTTTAGGGCCAGCCTGAACTACAAAAGGGGGACCCTGTCTAAAAGAAACTCCCAAAATCAGGCAGGAAGAACTTCACAGTAGTCCACGACAAATGGGAGGAGGTAAGAGGCTCATGTCTTATATCTGAGCCCCAGGAGGCCAAAATAAGATGCTCCTCCGCAGAAAGATACTGCAAAGCAGTATCTGCTTTATCCTAAGTGTGTAGGACAGGACATGCAGAGAGTACACTTACAGCACGTTAAAGAGCTGCTCTGTCGAGGGTGTGGGCCTTGGAGCAAGAAGACCCCAAATTTATCCTCACCTCACTCTTTATTAGCAGTGGCTTTTACCAAGTCAAGGTCCTCAGTGTTGTCAATTTAATACAAGGAAAAGCTTACTGTGCCTGAGGAATACCAGTGAGAGCACGTGTAAATGGCACAGTGTAGCAAGAAGTATTTAGTCAGTTACAATGGCCTTATATTCAAAAATACATAAAAACACTCAAAAACAGAACTCTCATAACAGTTACTCTCTCAGGAAAAAACCCCAGGCAGGATGACTTGGCCTCATGTCTGATTTTTCTCAAGGTGACAGCCTCTTTTCTGCTTTGGGCTTTAGCTCCCACTGATATGCTTACTGCCTGTCCCCCTCAGCTATCACTCCAAAGGACGCAGCTCTCCAGTGACAGGAGTGACGTCACTGACTTCACTAACCACGCTGTAGCTGCCCCTCTTACCACTAGAGACTACAAAAGCTTCTGCAAGCACAGCCTGCTGCCTCTCCTAAGCCTCTCTATCACCAAGCAGTGCTGGGATTTTAGGAGTTCAAATGCTGAGGGACTGGTAGAAACTGTGAGTTGGACAAGGAGAAACAAAATTAATTTGTAAACCTCACAGAATCTTTCATAACACAAGAATATGGTTACGTGGGCTGGGGATTTAGCTCAGTGGTTCCGGTGCCTGTCTTGCAATCCCAAGGACCCAGGTTCAATCCTCCAGTACCACATACCACAGTGCCGGGCGTGGTGGCTCACGCCTGTAATTCCAGCACTTGGGAGGCAGAGGCAGGAGGATTGCTGTGATGTGAGTTGGAGGCTGAGCTCAGGGCCAGCCTGAACTACAAAGGGAGACCCTGTTTCAAAAAAAAAAAAGAATATGGTTATGAAAGTCCCTGTGTTTAGTTAAGTTCCTACTTCTCTGCCAAGCCATCTGCACACACTCTTACCAAACATCTGAGCAGCCATTTGTGGAGGAAGCTTGTCCTCATGCAGAGGGCTGGACCAGCTACAGTGTCCAACCCTGGCCTCATGATGTCTTTCTACCATGCCACCTTGTCTCGCTCCTCTCGCACCTTGAAAGTTGGGTTCTGAGAAAGGAGCATATGGGATTATGAATTTCCTGACATTACAGAACCAATAGGTTACAGAATCAGGAAGTTCCTGTCTCTTACTCCAGCTCTCTCTGCTGCCCTTCCCTTGCCACTTTTTCAGCAAAGGAAAAGAATATCCAACTGTCTACAAATGTTTTCCCTTTATGTGAGAGGGGCCTTGAAATCCAGGTGTGACAGTGAGGGCTGGCTTGGTTCAGACCATGTCCCTCGAGTCTAAGTCAGCCATGGTAAGGGGTTTATGACAAAAGCAGAGTGAAGTGGGGACACTGGGTTTGGTATAAAATTCTGGATTTTCCAAGTCTTTAAGATGTACAGTCTCCTTCCAGGCCCATCACCTATAAAAAGGCAAAAGATACTTGCTACCTCCCCTTAGCCAACAAGAAGCTCAGGAAGTGGAGGACTCCTGAGTGGAGTCGTACTGGGTGCTACTGGGAGGACTCAGACTTTCACATGCTCGAGGTAATGGAAGAGGCGGGGGTGGGAGAAGCAACAAGGACTGAGCACTGGCTCCTACACAGCGAGGGGTCTCTCTTTCACCCAAGAAACCCTTACGCCACCTTCTACATCGTATGCGTTTATGTGTGTGTGTCTAGAGGAAGGCAGCCCTTTGACCCTGAAAGGGACGCTGTGACCCACACTGTAACAGCACAAATGCAATCTTAGGTGTGGGCTCCCAGGCGGGAACCATTCCAGAAATGCTGAAGTAAAACAAAATGCAGGAGACTACTGAGAGTGAAGAGGACCTCGGTTGCCTCATCTACGAAAACAAAAACTCTTAAGTAGGAAGCACTACCGGACAATGCTACAAGCTGTGTGCCCAGGGAGGAGGGAGTGCGGGAGGGTCTAGGGTGAGCTCATACCACCAGGGCTTCCCTATCAGAGGGCAGTGGGTTCCTCTTCCTAGCAGGGCCTGGGGTTCTCCTGAGGGGATGAACATGAACAGGAGATGGACTCTGTCTTGTCAACTAATGCCCAGTCCACAGCCCACTTCCTGAGGACACCCGGCTGGCAGCCCAATGTATGGCAGGGTGTTACTTGCTGAGACAGAGGGTGTGAGCAGAGTTTAAAGCCAAGATAGTATGCTGCCATAAACACACATCAGCTTTATCTCAAATGAGCCAAAAGTTCAGTCTGGGCACTGAATGACTCTGTGCCAACTTCAGCGCGCAGTTACTACAGAACCTCTTAGGTAGAGTGATTTGGTCCCATCACAGCAATGATCATGTCACCACTACTGCTAACGCAATATTATTTTAAGCCTTCTGATTCCCTGGAGTGTGCTGCCAAAAATGCTAGCTGAGTATTGAAACACTCACCAAAGGCAGAAAAAGAACCAGTACCAGGCAAGACCAAAACCGAAATTCTAGAGGTGGAAGCCTCCGTGGTTCCAACAGCAAGGCAGGGCTGCACGCTGAGTCATCTGTCTGGGTCTAAGAACCCAGATTTGTCACAACCTGGGCTTTCTGGGACATCAAGCGACCCTGGGTGGTGGGTACGGTGGTTTCCCTTAAGCACCTTAGCTGGTAAACAGGTCCTGGGTGGAACTCAAGACCAACTGAAGGAACTTTCTGTCCCCAGGAACAGCCCTCATAATTAACAGTTAGCTGTGTGGATACCCCAACAAATTCTCTTCCTGAAGCTACCATTAAAGCTACCAATTGCCTCACTTGGGCCCCACAGGGATAGGTTCAGCTGTGGCTGCTGTTATTAGCTAAGAAAGGGCTTGGGAGCAAGCCTGGGATGCTGAGAGTTAACCTGGGTCTCTGCCAGGGGGAAGATGTCTTAAGTCCCTCTGCTAGCTAGAAGAGGTCAGTTTTCCATATGGGGGCCTGATGATTTGTGGCTAGAAAAGGAAAGATGCAAACAAAGAGGTGCCCACAGTGCAGTCTGGGCAAAAGTAGACCATATGGAGCTCGGGTTATAGCAACTGGTCCAAAGTCAATACACACAGGGCAACTCATGAGGGAACTTGCTAAGGGGCTTGGAGCCCTCTTAAAGAAACCGTCAGGAAGAAGCCAAATGAAAACACGTGATTAGCCTATGAGGATCTGACAAAAACAAAACAGGATGAGTTCAATACACTGTCCCGCTGCCCCTGGATCTGCTGTGTGCAGGCCCTCAATCCAGAGCCTGCTCCACAGTGAGCACCACCCACATTCGGGGTCTGGAGAAGGTAAACCATTTGGCCAAAGTCAACCAGCCAGTAAGTGGCAGAGCAGCAGCTTACCCCTAGGCTTAGCAGCCTGCAAGTGCAACACGGAGTCTGTGGAAACACAAGGAGTCCAACCCTCTAGCCAGCTGTTGCCCTTTCTGCCTTCACAGCTCAGAAGGGCAGCAGTACAGTCCCACACCATCTGGAGCTACCAGCCATACTGCTCTGGGAGGCTGGCAGCTCACCCTCACTCCTCCTGACTCAGCCTCCCAAAACACAGCCTTACACACCACAGCACTGCCAGCCGCTCCACCTGCTCCCACGACGAAGTTCACCATGTTCCTCAGGCTGGGACTCCTGGCTCCAGGCCAACACAGTGCCCCTTAGCTCCCTACCCTGGCCTCTGTGTGAGCTGGGGCAGGAACACTCTCTCCAGGTCCTCCCTGTGCTCACACTGAACCTCTGCTCAGGAGACCTTTGTCAATTCTTTTCTCGAGGTTCATCTAGAGTCACAAATCCCACATCCTGCCACCGCTTCTCCAGAAGCCAGCATGCCCTCCTCTGAGCACTAGTAGCCCTGAGACAGCACAGGATCACTTGGGATGTTCCCAGATGGACTTTCTTGGGAAGAACCTAGCTTGAGCTCCAGCCCTTGAGCTAAAGATAGTCAGTCTGGGGCCGGGGAGTTAGCTCAGTGGTTCC